>CAJVPN010000245.1:0-35031 GCA_910592215.1 Entrophospora candida
ACCATCTGGTTATTATAAAGAAATAAAAAAACAAATTATTTAATTAGATGATGTTTATTTTGTGTTGTAAAAGTTAATTTATAATATAATACTTACCCCCTGGTTATTATAAAGAAATAAAAAAACAAATTATTTAATTAGATGATGTTTAGGTGATGTTTAATAAAATTTATTTTGTGTTGAAAAAGTTAATTTATAGTATAATCCTTACAATCTGGTTATTATAAAGAAATAAAAAATAATTTATTTAATTAGACAATGTTTTAATAAAGTTTATTTTGTGTTGTAAAATTAATTTATAGTATAATACTCACCAACTGGTTATTATAAAGAAATAAAAAATAAATTTATTTAATTAGATGATGTTTTAATAAAATTTATTTTGTGTTGAAAAAGTTAATTTATAGTATAATACTTACTATCTGGTTATTAGCAATAAAATTATTTAATTAGATGATGTTTTAATAAAATTACTTTGTATTGTAAAGTTAATTTATAGTACAATACTTACTCTCTGGTCATTATAAAGAATAAAAAATAAAAATATAGTTAGATGATGTTTTAAATAGAAATTATTTTGTGTTGTAAAAATTAATTTATAGTATAACCACTTACTTTCTGGGTCCATTACAAAGAAATAAAATAAATTTAATAAATTTATTTAATTAGATAAAATTTATTTTGTGTTGTAAAAGTTAATTTGTAATATAATACTTACTAACTGGTTATTATAAAGAAATAAAAATAATTAAATTTAATTAGATGAAATTTGTTTTGTGTTGTAAAGGTCAATTTGCAATATACTACTTACTCTCTGGTTATTATAAAAAAATAAAAAAATAGTTTTATTTAATTAGATAAAAATTATTTTGTGCTGTAAAAGTATAATACTTACTCTCTAAAAAATAAATTTATTTAATTAGGTACTTTTTAATAAAAATTATTTTGTTGTAAAAGTTAATTCATAATATAATACTTACCATCTGGTTATCATAAAGAAATAGAAGATAAATTCATTTAATTAGATGATGTTTTAGTAAGTAAAGAAATAAAAATAAAGAAAATAAACAAATGATAATTGCAATCATCCTTTGGTTTTAGTGGTGGTGGTGGTGGTGGTGCTATAAAATAAATATATAAACATCATTTTTTGTTCAAGAAATAAAAATAAAGAAAACAAACAAATGTGTTGTAAAAGTTAATTTATAATATAATATTTACCATCTGGTTATTATATAATAAAATTATTTAATTAGACAATGTTTTAATAAAATTATTTTGTGTTGTAAAAATTAATTAATTTATAATATAACACTTACTCTCTGGTTATTATAAAGAAATAAAAAAATAAATTTATTTAATCAGATGATGTTTTAATAAAATTACTTTGTGTTGTTAAAGTTGATTTATAGTATAACACTTACTATCTATGAAATAAAAAATAAAATTTATTTGATTAGATGATAATTATTTTGTGTTATAAAAGTGAATTTATAATAATACCTTGATATTTTTCTTCTGCAATTTCAACAGTATTTTCAACATTGTTTCCTCTATCTAATTTAAACAATTTATCAATAATGAATCAGTAATCAGTAATTTTTTAATAATTTGTTTTAATTTACCATCAAGCAAATATCCAAAATCTTCACCACCAAGAAAATTATTTAATGAAGACGTGTTAAAGATATCATCTAAGTCAGTTCCAGAACTCTAATGATAAATGGTATATTAAAAGTTGTCATGACAATTCTATAATTTGTTGGTAGATTAAGTTCAATTTCAAATGTGGGTATATTTATGAAATAAGAAAATTCACCTCTTCCCTATTCATCATTTTTAATTTTCTAGTGTCTTTGCTATAAAATCCTACTTCCATAGGAGAACCAACCATTGCCCATAAAATATGAGAAACATTTTGATTTCCATCAAACCTATAAAACAAATAAATTTTTTAATAATATATTATCATTAATATAAGGGTAATATTATATGTATTAGATACTTTTCAATGATTGTTGAAAATCCATATTGATCAAAATATTTAAATTTGATGATAATATCAAAGCACTTTTCAAGATTTTCATTAAAAATAGTTCCATAAATTTGATATTTATCACTTTTCAAAGGAGTTTTAAAATCAACCCTATAGTATTTTATATTTTTATCTTCAATTTTAATTGAATCCATCATTAATATTTGATTTTTGAAAAGAAGCTTGATTTCTTTTTGTAATGATTCTTCTAAAATTTTATATAGTGGAATTAAGTCAGCATAATAAATTACATCCCAAATTTTCAAATTTTCAGGCATTATTTTTATCCACTCAATTACTGAATTTCTCTTTGTTGCAAGTCCATTTATGTTAAAAAAAATTTTATTATCAAAATTAAAATCATCATTGATCTTCCCATGAATCTCGTCCCATTCTTTTAACATTTCATCAAGTTCTTTGTTGTTATTTATGCTTAATGGATCTATTTTTTTTTCGATTTTTCTTTCTGTGAATAAATTTTCTAAGAATAAAATAATTTAAGTCAATAATAATATATAAAAAAAAAAAAATTTTTCTTAAAGATCAATAAACTATATAAATTTATAATAATTATCATTATACCATTCAAATCCAAATGTTGTGATCTTGATAATTTTCCACCTAATATAATTTTTTTACATAATAAATGGCCATATTTACTAAATATAATTTCAAGTTCATGATAAGGATTTTCTGTATTTAAAGCCTTTTGTACAGCTTTAATTAATTTATTTGATGGTACAAAATTTTCAAAAGTCAATTCAATTTGTTGACTACTAATCTCATAATGAATTGTTTGTTTAAATTTTAAATTCCATAAATCTTCTACATCTAAATTCCATGAATCTTTTACTTTTTGTCCAGATTCTAAATTCCATAAATCCTCTACATTTTGTTCAGATTCTAAATTCCATGAATCCTCTATATTCTGTTCAGATTCTAAATTCCATGAATCCTCTATATTTTGTTCAGATTCTAAATTCCGTGAATCCTCTATATTTTGTTCAGATTCAAAATTCCATGAATCTTTTACTTTTTTTTGTTCAGGTCCAAAATTCCATGAATCTTTTACTTTCAAATTAATAAAAGGAACTTCTTGACTAAAGGACTTTATCATTTCATCATTAATATCTTTAATATCACTTTTTAAAAGATAAGAATGTAATAATGAATTTGTGATTGTCAAATTGGTTTTTATAGAATCAGTTGGATTGATTTTATTAATTTTTGGATTTGTTGAAGAACTAAAAGTTTGGATAGGTTGGACATTTCCTTTTTTCACACCTCTTTCATCAATAACCAATCCATATTGAAGTTTAAATTTCTCAATCCAAGATAGTAGAATTTCATCATCATGTGAATTTAAATCATCAAGACTTTGTTGTTTTTTTGAACTCATTCCACTTGATGTATAAAGATCTTTATATTTTATAAAAAAATTTGATTATTCAATTAATACTAGACCAATTCAACAGCCACGTTTTGAAAAAATGCATAAAAATGTTGGAAATAATTTATAATTTATAATAATAGAGTACCTTATTTTAAAAATAAAAATAAAAAAAATAAAACAACTTTGAATTAAAGTTATTAAAAAAATGGCATTTACAAATTTAGTAATATCATCATTAAAGAAATTTTCTTTTTTAAACATGAAAAACATTAAAAACATTGTTATAAAAATCGCTGACAAAGAATTCAATCAATTGCTTAATGTTGACCTAAAATTATCAAAAGTTCGTATATTTATCTTAAAAAATCCTAAAATTCGAAGTCATATTCGTTACCCTGAAAATACTTTAATCTTTCAACATAACGATATTAATATAGATATAAACAAAGAAAGCAAAGCTTTGTCAGAGATTCTTGTTGGTAATGAATTATTTATTACATTCACAAACAATGAACCTACTGATGTTTCATTTCAAATTGAAGAAGAAAAGCATTTTGAGGAGTTACCTTTAAATATGAAATTGGACGAAGTTAGATCATTCGTTTTAAATAAACGTTTAGGTTATGATAATTATTCATTTATAAATTCAAACCATGGTGAAATAGAAGTAAAAAAAGAATATAAGTATACTTTAGATAAAATAAAAATAATTAATGAAAATGATGAAAACATTATAAGTTTAAAAAAAAAAAACGAACTTAATTGGTTAAAGTTAATTGAATCTTGCGAGTTTGGATTTAATTTAACAACAGAGGGAACTAAAAAGGCTCCCAGGAAAGCAATTACAATTCATGAACCCAGATCCGAAAAATCTAATCCACGATTAACGGGGTTCGTTAAAGAATGTAATAACGAACGGGAAAATTTATATGGACGTAACATAGTTTTTGGCGGCAAAATATTATCACCATGGCTATCATTTGGTATGGATTTAAAAAGGTCAATTGGGTTTGAAAAGAAATTGGATACAGCTACTTCATATTCAATTCAGAAATCAGAATATGCGTCAATTGAATTTACAGAATCAAATTATTATTTAAAACCTGAATTTGAAAATGATGTTGAATCTGCAGTTAATCCAAAGTTATCATTAGAAGAAAAACGTGAAAAACTTGAGGGAATCATTGAAAATTATGGTCAATTTATATCCAAAAAAATTGTTTTTGGTGGTAAAATTATAAAACAACGTACAAGTGAAGCAAATAAAGGTAAATTCAACCCTTTTAATATTATAATATAATATTATATATATATTATTTTTAAAAAAATTTAAAAATAATCAGCGATTAAATCATTTTGTTAGTTGGAGTATCATCTTCAAATACAAAAGGTGCCGAATCAAATATAAACCCCCCAGGAATTGTTGGTGCATCTGCATCTGCAAATAAAACAAAGTCAGTAAATGATATTACAAGATCAATTAAAACTGAATCATTTGAACATACAATAGGAGGAAAAAAAAGTGCATGTTTAGATGATTGGTATGAATCTCTTCGTGATCCTGATCAGTGGGATATAATTGAATACAATGATATTATACCTATATTTGAAATATTACCAGATGATTTAAAAGAACAAGTATTGAAAATCTTTGGCCAAAAAATACTTGATGGTAGGTGACTTACATTACATTTGCTTATCATTATCTTAAAATATTTATTTCAGATAATTATTTGCTAATTTACATCTACATATGAATACATTGATATAAGTTAAAACTTGCGGAATTGTCTATGATACTGAAAAAAAAAAAAATAAGGCTTATGTTCATAAATTGGAGCATGATATTCCAGATATTGAAAAGTGTCAAATATTTTCAACAATAATGGAAGAAAATAAAGATGGGAGTAAAAGCAAAAATAAAAATTTGTTTAGTACTAGAATTGAATATATCGGGAAAAAAAGTCCTGCAATTGTAATTCACAAAATTAATAAAGATAAATCAAAGGATAAACATTACTTAAAAATTAGTTATATAATCATTGGATATGGGTTTAGATCTAAACTTGGTTTAGATGTTAAATTTATTGGTGAAGAAAAGCAAATTAAACGTGATAATAATAGATTTATTGCAGAAATTGAAAGACCAACAAATGAAGGATCAATAATTGGATCTTGTGTGATTAAATCATATCAAAATCCAACTAATCCAGAGGATTCAAAAATTATCAGTTTACATTTTCATCCATCAGATAAAAAAGTCTGTATTCACACTTATGACCTTAATACCAAAGAAATAATTGAACCTCCCTTGAATGATTGTTATATTCATTATAGGTAAATGTATACTTGATTATTTATTTTTATATTTGATAAACAAGCATTTAAAAATAAATATTAACTTATTATTATTATTATTATTATTATTATTATTATTATTATAAAAGTGCATTTGAATTCTCGGGATCTGGTGAACCTTATGGTAAAACAAGGCTTGCTTTTAACTATGATAAAAAATTTTTTAAAATTAATAAAAACTCTATGTGGATAAAATATGACAACTGCACACAAAATCAGTCGATTTTTATGAATCTAATATTTGATTGTACTAATAATCAACATGAACCAGTAGCAAAACCAATAGTAAATGTAGTATTTAATCCTAATGTTATATTTTCAGCACCTTGTGAAAAAACTTGTATTTCAGGGAATGATTCTTTCAGCTTTTTTAAAATTAATTGATAATGAAATAGAATCCCACAGGTGATCCAAAGTAAAGTTTTTATAAAAAATCAAATTTATTGGAAAGAGTTAAATCAGTGGCATACAATTTTTTTTGTTCCTTTCTTTCTGGTTCATACGTTCAATCAATATTAAATTTAGTGTTAGTTATTTCCAAATAATATATTTATTTTGTTAAGTGTGTATTAATTTATTCAACGATATAACTTATAAATGTAATATATAATAATATAAATATAAATGTAATATATAAATAATAATAAATGTAATATAATAATAATAACAATAAATTTCCGAGGCGAGCCAAAATCAAATCGCGTGAATTTGAAATTAAAATTTTAGGTGAATACAAGATTCTGATTTCGTATAGAATTCAGAACGAAATGTTTTCTGCATAAATACCAACAGAAACTTTGCACTTTCAAACATTTTGAACAACAATAGAGAATTCACTCGCATCTTAATCTTTTTTGTATTATTTACAGGAATTCCAACTTCCAAACATTTTAGTACCATAGATCTTTTTTAATGCTACATAATCTTACTTTGTTGTTGCTCGCCAACTTTTATTGCTTTATTCATAAGTAAGGTGTGATTTTTAATTTGTTAAATTCAATTCATAATAACAAAATTCTATCATCGGAACGAATATCAAAGGGTTACTTGTATTCCAAATGGTTTCTGCCAGCCTTAGTTTAAATTCTAGCATTAGAAGAAATATTTGAAACAAATTATTATATTCCCAAAGTTTTTATTAGAACACCAAACTCGTTCATCTTATTCCGTTGTGCAATAAAAAATGTTGTTAAATCCGTTTTCCAAATAAAAGTAATCATGGATTTTCTAAAACAACCAGAGATATACGGATGAAAAGAAAAAAGAGTATCACAACTGAGCGATTAATTTAAAAATCGTATTCTTAAAAAAAAAAAAGAATTAAAAGATATCAGAATTTCAGGAAAACTAAAGATTGTCAAAGGATGGTCTTCAAGAACTATTGTTTCTAAAGAATGTGAAATAAATGTCTATGAGCCAATAGATCTTGATATAAACGAACAATTATTACTAATGAAGATATTTCAATTAATCATTATTGTCTTGCGCAGGCAACAAAATTAAACTTGACTAGGTCAAATATGCAGTAAAATGCACTGTTTTAAATAAAGTTCAAACTTTTGATAGGTATATCAGTGTAATATCAGTGTTGAAATTTCGGTGTGTAACCAGTACAAATTTAGAAACTATCTCCAAAAATTAAAAAGGTTGATTGGTGTGTAATGTTACACCCCCCGCATTCCCCGCACCGAATTTTCAACACTGAGGTATATTTTACAAACATTTAGCCATTGTTAAACTTTTTTTTTTTTGCCATGTTGTGAAGTTCAAAATAATTGCTTTTTATTAGATTAATAATTTACCAGGCTCACCTCTATAATGGCACTCTCTATAATAGTGGTTATTACACATGGGAGTAATTACCCCTGATATTTCGGCAATTCGACATCACGGCAGTGTAATATATCAAAATAGCTGAAATAAATTACGCCATAATGTTGAATTGCCGTAATGCCGAATTCAATAGCCGATTTGTAATTTCACCAATTTCGGCAATTCATCTTTTTTAATAAATTTTTTTTAGTGGTTTTCTCTTTTTTAAATGGCCCTCAGTATTCTATTAAATGACTTTTTTCCTTTTTTTGGGATGTTTTCTTTTTTTTAACGCTCTACTTACAATTTTGGAGTAAAAATAAGTTTCAATGTATTTTTATTAAATATATTATTTTAATAAATCAATTTTTTTTCTTATTTTTTTTTTTAGGGCTTTTTTTCTCTTTTTTTTTTACGGTTTATAGTCTCGGAATTAAGGTAGGTTTCACAATAGTAATAGTAATTTAAGCTCTTTTTCAACAATTCGGCAATTCGGTAATTCATACAGCGATGTAATTCATTTCAACATACAGTGGCGTATTAATTACATTGCCGTATTAATTCGGCATTACCTGATCTCCATATATATCTGCATTCATGAAATTTGGATACTGCATGAAATCCGAAATTCATGAATTCATAGATCAAATAACTATTATTAGAGGTTGAACCAGTTAAAATAGGTTATTATTATGGAGGGTTCACTGCAATAGAACTTAGGAATGTACTGTAACATTATGGCAGGAAATTTTACCCTACACAAGACATGGAAAGATATGGCAAAGGCCAATGAGACCATAATGGGCTTATTGAAGTGTAAGGTTCATGATAAATTTTAAAAGAAATAAATTATAGAGAACACAAAATTTAAATTAGACTTCTATGGGCTGGAGGTGATGGGGTTGAGGCAGCATATTCATAATCTATTGGATTATGAATCTATTTAGATAGACTATGTATCTACTATGTGCTTGATGACAAGAATTGGTCACATATTGATATGGCCCATTTTTTAATTTTGGCCACATTGGTCAGGTAGTAAAAAAAATAGTATTAATATGCATCCCAACAATGCATTGACTTGTATGACATCACTCATTTGTGGGTTATTGGGGTGGAGCCATTTTACATTTTCAGCCATATTCAAGTGAGGTGTATTTTGCATTTTTGGAGTGTTAAATCGGTTGTTAAATTGGTTGTTAAATTGGCTGGTAAAAATTCATATCCCGCATTCAGGTTCCAAGATGTAACAAACATGACCATTGTGAACACCTGTTCATAATCAACATTTTTTTCCTGGGAAAGTAAACTCAATAACCTCTACTTATAGACAAAAAAACACTCCAATTTCACTTTTTACATAAATAATATCGTTGCTGAGTCATATTATCAGCAAACAAACGTGTAGAAATCTGCTTAAGAACTTCAGAATTTTCAGGTGTAATATCTGAGGCATCGGCTATTAACTCTGCATCAGCACCTTTAATATTTTTCTCAGCCGTCTTGATAGTATTAGATACTTTTACATGAGTAGCTTTGGCCAAGCTAGTGTCTTCTGCTGAAATTAGCTTGAGAGATGCTCCAGTACTAGTAATAAGACTACAAAGAATTTCAGTGATATTCGACCTCGATATAAGTCTCTATTGCCGGAGATGAATCAAGTGCATAACAATCGGCAATTTTATCCCATTCACGATGCTGCTGGTAAATCCCCAGGTCTTATGGCTGAAAGTTCTGCACGAATAAGGTCACGATTTGGTTCTTTAAAAATTTCAGAATGCTTTTTACTATTGTAAGAGGAATGAATTTAGTTTCTAAAAAAATTTTTTTTAAAAAAGGTGATTGATAACAAACAAAATTGTTTTTGTGTATATGTGGGTCAGATTGAATAGGAAATCTTACTGACAAATAATTTTGGGTATTGATTTGAGTGTTAATTGTTGTTTTCTTTTATTCAAGAGAATTGTTTTGAAAGTAGGTATCGTTTATACGGTAATTAGAGAATGTTATTATTATTAACTTTATTGACAAGTATAGATTTATTGTTAATATTAAATATACAATAGATATAATGATTACTTCTACCACCTAAGTGTGTATATATATCCTTGTATCAACTGATTCCATTCGAACTTTCATAAATTTATTTTATTGCGTAACCAACAAAATTTGATAATTTCTATTATTATTATGCTCACATTTTAGCCAATTTGATGAAATATCACGTTTTGTTTGCTTAGTAATACTTTGCTGTTTCATACCAATGACTTTGATAAATTCCAACTTTGATTTTTTGAATAAACCTTGGTGGGGGCTAGATTATGATGACCGTGATGTCCATTATTTCCTCTCAGATACCAAGCGTCTCCAACGTGCCATATCATCAGTTGTTAAAAGCGAAAATGAACTCTTTCGGAAGGGATACATTGACCTTCATCGTGAACGTTATTTAATCGAATGTATTTCAGCAGAAAGCAATATAGAACTTACTGTTAAACATGTACGACAGCTGTTAAAGGGATCCTGGTTTAGAACTTTTCTGGACTACTTTTGCAGAATATTTTGTGGAAGACACTCCCACTATTCACGCTTGGCTAAAAAAGTGCAAAACCTCCACAACGCCATTTATAAAACTTTCCCATCCATATTCTTTCCTAACCTTTCAATAGATAACTTTACACCTTTGCTGGCACAGGAATTGCACCAACAGATTGGCGACGGGTTGATTGAAAATGCGGGTCAGTACAGGACGCAATACGTTATGGCAGCACAAGAAAATTATATTTATTTGGCACCAGATTTGATAAAGGAGAAAATGAACAAGGTATTCCGTCAATGTCAAGAAAAATTTAGGAGGGAAGATTTGCAGTTAGAGGATGCTATCAAATTTGGAGCATGCTTTCTCACTCATTTCTTATATATCCACCCTTTTAAGAATGGAAATGGAAGAGTAGCTAGGTTACTTTTGAGCTATTTGCTATCAAAGTTCACTGTGGTACCACTTTCTTTGTATACAGGAGCGAAAACACGGGATGTTTATTTACAGTGTCTGCGTGAATCAAGGTATCGTGATCCATTTACTCCTAATGCACTTGCAACTTTTATACTCGAGAACATACATTTGACATCCCACAACATTTGTGCAGTGATGGATATATATGTTCAGAATGATACATCTATGGAATGATCAATATATCTTTTAACACACATTGCAAAAGGAATCTGTCGTAGCTTAAAAAATTTATTATATAACTTTCATTTATTTGTTTTTTTAAGAATTCTTTAATGATTATTCCACAGAATAAAATCTGATTATTTCAATGTGCATTTAAATCAAAAAGTCACTCTTGATGGACTATTCCCAAGTTGCAGTATTCGTTCCTCCAATCCATTTTTGATTGATATGATGAATGCTTTTATATTTTATTGGCCCCAAATGGTTAATAGCATACATGATTATGGTTATATTTTTTGATACACACCCAATACATGTGAAAAAATATGATCAATATTATATAGCAATGAAAGTCTTTTTTATTAATTACAGGAATAATCGATTCTTTTTTCTAGATTTCTCTATAGGGAAGATTGAAATTTGTTCCATTTGTCTATGTGATATAGATGTAGGCGTATGGAATAGTAAAGACATGTTGACAATAATAATATTCTATAAAACCTTGGATATTTTTATAGATCAATGAAATATTTTATAGTTAGTCTGAATATCAAATCTGCAAAACCAACAAAGTCTTTATGAAATTCAGTACAATTGATTCTCCTGTTGGATACATCGGAGTCTTGGTCGAATGTAAATGGTAGTAATGATGTATTTCATCCTCACCTCTCGTGAGAATGTTTAAATGCATCTTACGTCCTACAAAAGTTCTGTGTTATTAAAATCTTATACGAATGCGGATCATAAAAAAATAAACAGGAAATATATTACTGGCAACCTTTATTTCCAACAATTTCGAATTTCTTTCTCTAGTTTACATATCTTTCAAGTCCAACATAATCTATCATTAGTTTCATGATTTCACAATGTCATCCTATCTTTTTTGTTTAGTGCAGGATAAACACAAGCACTTGACATACACGATTTTGTAAACTTCCTATTGCATTGAAACTCGAACAATGATGTCTGTCCGTCTTCCCATTTGATCATCACCTTTTCTACCTGAATTGGCAACACTTTGTTCTACTGAAGTACTGATGAATGCAACCTTCTCAAAAGGAAAATTTTTCACAAATTCATTGCATTTTTCTTGTACAATTAGAGAGGGAGATAATGGTACCATCTGCTGTGCAGATTTTATAAAAGGTTGTCAAAAATATCCAGTTAACTGTTGTATTAACTCTGAATCATCACTAATGACCTGGTTGGCTAAAGGATCCTTACAGGATAATTCAGAAATTGATACCTTATCCACGCCAAAATATAAATGCTGACAAATCAAGGACATAACTTTTTTGAGCCTTCCCTTCTTTGATCCGAACTGAAAGGTTTTTCTTTATTGCACTAATGCCTTACATACTGCAAACACCTACAAAGGCATTACCGAACTAATGTAAAATATAATAGTCTCTATTAAAGTCACTTAAAAAATTTTATCTAATACATATGTTATTATACATTTCATCAACTATGGTTGTTGTAAGAAAACCTATAGAACATCATATCAAGAATTATATCAATAGGGTTGCATAAAAACTTATATGTTGTCTCAATTTATCTCCACTTCCAAAACTGTAAGTATGTCTAATTGCTCACCATCATATTTAGAAATTAATCATAATGCATTCCCGAGCACCTTCATAAAATCTTTTTCAATTTTTTTCTCACGATCTTCTGTCCATCTACCCTCCTCAATTTGCTTATGTAAAGTAGTAAAGGACATTTATAGAATAAATGGGCTTATAAGAGATTAAAAGGCTTCCACTTTTTATACAGAGAAGATTAATGTTAGAATAAAGTTTGAATATATGGATTCAATAAAATCACTATAAAAGCAATAATCATCCATAAATCCCATACACTATCCTTTTTAAATAGTTTCATTCTACGTCTTTTTTCGGATCTATAGAATTAGCAGAGAGGTTGAAGCAAAAGAATGCAAAGGAATTGTGTTATGTATGCATTATTATTATGGTCAGTGCTGAAATTCTAAAAATACTTTTTGTTGCACAACCCATATTATGTGGATAGATTATCAAATTTGAGTTTCTTCCATAATATTAGAAACAGTAGTAGTAGTGAGCATAAATTCGATTTTAATCTATACCGCACCTCATTTATAAAAACATATAGAAAAAAAAATGTAAAGCGATGAAGCAAACTTTATTAAAAGTGTTTATTTAGCTTAAATTCTTTTCTGCTGTATTGGAATTTAGATAGGTGATTGCTGTCCCGGTTTCACTTTTTTCTTTGCATTCCATATAATATGAACCAAATAACCGTGATAATCAATAAGATAAGTAAAGAATATGCCCTTAATGGTGACATTATAGTACTTTTACAGAGTGAGGGTGCTACTGCATCTGCCACAATAGGAACTGCTTCTATACCTCCATTGAAATTCGAGGATGCGTTTCAACTGGAAAAGAAATAGTAGATTCTTGTTTTTCAAGATACGGAGTCACATTTCCAATTTCCCATATATGATTGTAGGATTTTTCCTCTGAAGGTATAGGAATAAGCTTGGTATCAATGTTTTTGTACGGCTCCGTATGAGTTGAAGACTCCACACTTGCATTATTTTTCGTAAAAAAATTTACTAAGATCTTTACAGGTTTACTATCTGCAGAAATATCTTTAGAAATTGGTATATTTTTTTCATCCATCTCGCCGTCGATCTTGATTGGTTCTGAAGATAGCTTGGATTCTAAAGAGTGTATTACCAATTCTTTTGATACCAGTTCAACCTCCAATTTAGATAATTTGGTCTTTGAGGTTCTCAAACTCGGATTCTTTTGTGAACAGTAGACCCTCCACTTCAGGTAATTTGGTCTTGAGAGTCTCAATTTTGGATACTTTCAGAGACGAGTTTTCTTGGGCCGATTCCAACTTCTTTTTACCGTAGACTTGAGCGATGTTATTTCTTTCGATTTTATCTGTAATTTGTTGCTATAGTCAACAAGAGATTCCTGATTGCGACCATCCTAAGTTGTAAGGGCAATATTTTCTATCTTTAATCACTTGGCCTCATTAATAATTTTCTGATTGTGGTGCACTATTTCTGATTCTCGTCATTGAATAGCTCTATACCACGACCCCACTGCTCTTTTTCCTTATCCCACTACTTTCTTTCCTGATTAAAGTCCTTTGTCTGTATACATTACGCTGCAATTGTTCATTGTGGTCATTTAACTTTAACTCGGATATAGACATTATGCTGAGATCCATAGATTTCTCAAGTTTTTGTTCATGCACACTGCCAAGCCGATATTCTTTTGAGTTGATATCTTGCAATATGTGCACATTGGCCATAAATTTTTTCTCGTATATTCTGAAAAAAATAATCAACGTTAATGGATTTTATATATGTTGTGCGTGAAAATCAATATTTAAAATATTTGGGGTGGGTGTTTGAATACAAAATTCTGATTGGCTAATTTGAATTTCACGCGCGTGAATTACAACAGATATTACTGAAACTACAAATACATCATCAAAACCATGCGATCTGATGCAGTCAAACTATCACCAACAGACTATGATTATATTATGCAATATAAAGATGCAAAATCCAAACCTCTAGATATGCTTGGAGACAAATATCCTATGTCGTATACTCGTTTTTATCAGATATGGAAGGGAAAAGAGGTTTGTACAAATACTTGGAAACTATCTTTAGCTGATTCAGAAAATGATATTCCGAAACCTGTAGTTGTGGGAAAGACAAAAAAGAGATCCAAATTCAAATCCGTTCACATATCTGATCCGCCTTCTGATAGTAAAGATTTGACAGAAAAAATAGGCGGTGACTCACAAAGTTCGGTTGTTTTTACTACAGATGTAATTACCCGGCTTGAAAAAGTAATAAAAAGAAAGATAAGAACTTATCCATTAGTTTTCATTTACTTTCTACTGCCTAATTCATCTTTTCTTTATTCATAACAGATTCTCGGAGCTTTTCATAATTTGCTTGTAGTATCTTATTGTCGTATAATATTTTTTCGAGTTTCTCATAACTCATGTTTTTTTTAAACCTATACTTGGCTCTTCGGAAATAGAAATTGCATTAACGTGATCTTATTTTCAACCTTGTGCATCGTAACTGGAATGTAAAAAGCTTTCCCATTGCAATGAAGCTTTATTTCGGATTTAGGCCAATCCATAACAGATCCATGTTTTTCAAGGAAAGGATTACTTAATATCAATATAGACTTTTCGTATTCAATAACTACAAAATCTAAATAAAATACACAACCTGGAACTAGGGTTAATGGTACATTATAAACAATTCCAATTGATTTTGTTAGGACTTTGAAATAAAACTTCGTGTTTTCCCTACAAAAAGTTTAGATACTTATTTCCTACTTATTTCCCACTTATTTTTTTACAAAACATACTTGAATCAAAAAAGATGATTCACTAATTATTTGCAAAATATGTATGAATATACTTATTTTACAATTAAAACATTCTTATTTTTTACAGTAATAGGAATCTAGATATCCTAATACTAATTGTACACTTAAAAGTTTACCTCTGAATTTTAATAATTCTTAAAACATACTTATTTTGTAATTTACTTTATATCAAAAAAATACAATAGCATATTTCAAAGAAGAGTTATTAATAAATTTAAAGTTGAAACTATATATATATATATATATACATATATAATAAGCTTTCTCTAGCAAAATTCTATTCTTAATATGTAATAATTTAATAAATTCTAGTAGAAAGCATATCTAAGTGACTGGGTTCTGTAATTACTTGTAAAAAGTAATTATTTGTTCGCAATCAATACAAATGACACATGAAATCACAGAAACAAAAAAAACGTGATTATCTAACAACCTATGACATTAACTGTGCAACAATACATGTTTAATTGTTATTGGTTGAAAATAAAATTTAGATTTATATTTTTTTAATTATCTATATAGATAATAATATAAAGAATTGATTTTTACAATAGACCTATTGTTAATTTAATAAAAATTGAAAATGCTTCAAGAATATATAAAGTTTCTTCGCGAAATGAGCATGCGGATGGTAAAAAATTTTATAAATGATTCCAAAATGTTATCACATGAATTTTGATATTTATTTATTTTTATTTTAGCTTGCACAACAAATTTTAAATTTTTTAATGATAATATGTTCGGCTCTAATGTTATGGAAAACGTTATCACTTTATACCAATAGTGAAAGCCCAATTGTAGTGGTTTTGAGGTATGATAAAATTATCATGTAATTGTGTATACACTTTAAAAGATATATCATTGTATTTATATATGTATGTATGATTTAGTGGTAGTATGGAACCAGCATTTTTCAGGGGAGATTTATTATTTTTAACTATGCCAAAGGAACCAGTGAAAGTAGGTGATATTGTAGTATTTAAGATTCAAGGGAGAGAAGTGCCAATTGTTCATAGAGTAATAAAATTACATAATAAGTGAGTTTATTTTTGCAAAACTTTTTTTCTTGTTTTTTTTTGTAACTATATAATTATATATATTATTAATTTTTTGATTTAGAGCTCAATCAGATAAACAATACATTTTGACTAAAGGGGATAATAATCAAGTAGATGATAGAGGTTTATATAATAAAAATCAATTCTGGATTCATAAAGAACATTTAGTTGGAAAAGTCACTGGGTAAAATATCAATATTAATAAATAACACTGATAATTATAATTATAACACTAACTCCATTATTATTATGATTTATTAGATTTCTGCCTTATGTTGGAATGATTACTATAGTAATGAATGATTATCCTCAACTTAAATATCTTTTAATTGGTGCTCTTGCTATATACATGTTAATAAATAGAGAATGAATGAATAGTCCTTATTACTATGGTTATCACCTCTACTACTACTGTTATTATTATTGTTGTTGTCATTGTTATTGCAACAGTCACTCTGGATATAAAAGCCTCTGATAAGAAAGCTATAATAAAATTGTATTTAAATCCTCTCATGATAGTTCCAGAGACTTATAGTATATCAAAAATGCCTGTGTATTTTTTTTTTTACACGAATATATCAACTTTCTTCTCGTCATCACCAACACTGAAATATTTCTCGTTTATTTTCTGCTCCGTAGAATTCTCATAATGCATTTTCAAAATGTTAATTTAAATGGGATTTCATAAATAGGTTGCCTAATATAAATTTGATGGTAGGAATTCATATTAATATTGTTTTACCCAACCTATCCATGATGGAGTTCTGAAGCCATTTATAAAAAAAGACTGGAACATCTGATAAATGGCGCCATAAGAAAAATTGCATCGAGAACATTAAACAGAAAAAGTAATTTACATATATTTAGAGAGACAAATACCAATTGATTACAAAAAAAATGGTTTGCTTTTTATAATATTTATAAATACAGTCAAACCTTGTCGCAGAGGATGAATAGGACACATAAGAAAATTTTATTTATAATCCGTTGTAATCTTGCTACAACGGATTTTTATATGTTTAATATGCGAAGCAAAATTTTTAAAAACCCGTTATTGGTAAGAATTTGACTATAATCTGTTATGGTGAGGTCCTCCGTGACAAGGTAATGGTTGCATAATTGATTTTTTAAGGCTCCGAACGAATCAACGAAAGATATATAAATTGAATAAAATTTTTATTTTTTTATAAAGTAGGAATTCTTAATTAAAAGTTTCCAGTTCAGATGTATCGACATCACTAGCATCTTCATCTTCATTATTATTTTCCCGTCTTCGTTATTTTCATTTATGTTGCATGTTTTAACTTTTCTTTATTTTTATTTATGATTAAAATAATTTAAAAATAGTTTCAGATGCTATCTATTTCTTCTTATATCATGTATGCATGAAAATGAAGGCCAATCCCTTTCAGATGCTCCCGAAAGTGTAAGATTAAAAGAGTTTGTATATATAGTAATAGCAACGTTAGTTAATTCGGTGCAACTAAAAAAAAAGTTTACTGAATCCTGATATTTATCATTAATAACGATAGGGATGAGTTTGGGGTTGGAAAAGCTGCATGGACGAACATTGTACGCAATTTCTCAAGGAGACTGACTGGGTTAAAGTTTCTTAAGATATGCTCGTAAAATTAATGTGAAAGGTAACCTCTGCGACCCATTTTTCCTAACTGTCTTTTACCTAAGTTAGCATGTCCAGATTCCGATACCTTTATAATGAACTCGTATGGTTTCGGTACATTAACAAAAATGTCTAGTGCATTCCAAAAAGTTTGGTCTTGAATTGTATAAACAACTTTATATTATTATTTTTGATGATTAAAACATTTGGATGTGCTATTGCCATAATCTAAAATTTAAATGATATTTCATTAATATGTTAAGAAACAGAATGTCAACTTACTTTTTAATTGGCAAACATATGCGCATTGCAATAAGTCATCCACCTCTTTTCTTGTTGTAAGATATTCGAGGATCATAAAGGAAATTATGTTTGGCAATAATTATCACGAAAAACACAACGACGCGGATTATATAATCTTTTGCCCTATATGCATTGTAAGTGTTTTGGTTCTTGTGACCGACACAGTCAGAGTTTGCGCAAAGGTTGTTATTATAGTCCTTTAAATGCATTGATTAAATCTATTTTCATAGAGTGAGAAGATTCACGGTGGACATCTAAAGGACAGAAATTTTGAAACTTGGTTAATTGCCATGTATGAAACGTGATCTTCTCTCTTTTTAAAAAACGTAGCTTGCTTTGATGTGTCTAACAAGATTTCTCTTATCAATAAAGAAGTAAAAGTACGAGCTTAGCATCGGCATTACGAAAAAAAATGCTCGTGTCGTTGCAGTTTGGGCATGGTTGAGAAGTACAATTGAGAAAATTCCATCTAGATCGAAGTTAACTTGTAACAAGAAATTGAAAAAAATTTACGATCCTATTTTTTTGGTCATCTTGGTATTTATATCCCTTTTATTATGATAATTAACCAAGTGCATAAATTAAGAATTCAAGAGTTTGCCTACAATTTGTTTTGTTCTTTATATCCCAATTTGGACGGTAATAAATTCATTGATGAATGGCATAAATACTTGTATAAGGAAAGTTATTTTAAATATAATTCACTATGGTAACCATCAATAACAAAAGACCCGACTAGATTCTGGATTAAACGTGAAACGTCACAATCATTCTAATACTTTTTCTGATCACTCACTCACTGCAATAAATTCTTTTTATATATATAAATTAATTTACAATAATATTTATACAATCTAAATTAAACAAATATGACTTCTTATATATGCATTATATTAATAATTATAAATTGGAAGTAAATGAGATGGATTTACATATTGTCTGCACAAAGGACATTCAGGCTTTTTTTCATCATATGTTGTAAAAATAAACAAATTGTTAGTATTAATAACAAAATACAAAAGATGAAAAATCCTAAAGTTACATTTTAATAATAACCTTATTTTGACACCATTCAACAATACATGACCAACAAAATAAATGACCACAAGGAGTTGCTGTTGTGTTTTTACGTGGCGATAAACAAAGTGTGCATTTTCTTGCTGCAACTTCTTGAGGAGTCAAGCCCAAATTAGATGTTAAGGTGAAATTTGTTTCGTTGCTAAATATCATTTATAATTTAAATATTTAAAATTTAAATATCTTTTTAAATATTTAACTTGAAAAAAATTAAATTTCCTATTTACTCTTCATCATCATCATCGCCACCAACATCGCCATCGCCATCACTGTTTATCAAACTATAATTGGAAATATTCATATTTTTAT
This sequence comes from Entrophospora candida, assembly GCA_910592215.1. Taxonomy (NCBI): domain Eukaryota; kingdom Fungi; phylum Glomeromycota; class Glomeromycetes; order Entrophosporales; family Entrophosporaceae; genus Entrophospora; species Entrophospora candida. Next base: position 19,560 of record CAJVPN010000245.1, read on the forward strand.
TTCTTTTCTTTCGATATTGATAAGCTTGAATAATTATTTGAATTACAAGTAAAAGGCCAAGTAGTTCATAACCAATTCTTTTTTCTCCTGGACTCAATTGTTTTGTAAATATCTTAAGAAATGGCAAGACAAAATTAGATCAAAAAAAAAAACTGCATAATAATTGATTAATTAATCCAAGCAACATACATATCTGATTCCAGTCACCCTCTTTGATAAATTATAATACGAACCGAAAAAATAAAATATTGCTAAATGTAGAGCATGTACATGATTTTTAATAAAGGTTTGAAATAACGGTAATGATTTGTAGATGAGATTAACAAATTTATCGCGGTTGATTATTGATGATGATGGTGATGGTGATTGATATATATTTTGTGAATTTAATTGTTGTAAAGAAGGCTTTGATTTTTTTCGAAGTTTAGAAATGCTTCGTGTATAAACATAAGGAAACAGAACATGCCAGAAAATTAAAATTGCACGTTTCTAATTTATAATATTTAAAATTTCAATTTGAATTAGAAGAGAAATTTAGTAAAAAAAATTTATCCAAGCTATTAATAGTAACTTTACTTACTTTAACTGATGGTAACTGTTTATCTGGTACAGAAATTTGCATTATATCACAGTATTCTTCTCCTAACGTTTGGGTTCCTAAATATATATAAAATAATAAGCTAGTCTAATACAACTCATAATTGTTTATGAACGATAACTTTTTCCATTTTACCTAATAACGTTGTCAAACAAAAATAGCAAAAATCTGATATTATTGTTATTTCCTTTTGACATTGATGCTGCCTACGAGTTCCTATTTAATTAAATTCAATTATATCACCTTTTTTAATGAGATTGATTTATTATTAAAAAAATAAAATTTTTACTAATTACCCAACAATAAACGAAAGACCTGTGACATTTGCTCTCCTAAAACTCTTTGATAGTAAACATCTTTCTGATTTGCCCTAACTATTAAAAACAATCAATTTTATATATTGATTAGAAATTATAAACTCAATGATCAACATTTGCGGATCAAGCAAGGTGTTAATTCCACTAACTTATGTCAGGTTGTGCCGCCTCGGGAAATGAAAGATTAAATTGTGGAAATGGTAAAATTTTAGTTTGGAGTTCTTGTCCTTGTGTTTGTGAGGTTAAAGCATCACTTTCAAAGCTAGCATTATTAGTAGTAGGTGATGATGTTTGCTGTTCTGATTTAGACATTTAGAATTGATAAAAAGATCTCGGGTTGTGCAACCTGTGCTACCTTATAATAATAATAAAAGTTTTTTTTACGAAGATTTTTTTTTTTTTAGATTTGATTTAAAAATTAAAATTAAACATCAAATATTTTTTAACATGTCGGATAAAAAAATCGCCAAAAGAGCTGGACAACTTACTAGCGATGAAACAGCAAAACAAATTGCACAAGCTCTTTATGATTTAGAGTCCACAGTTGTAGATTTAAAAAAAGATTTAAAACCTTTACAAATCACTGATGCCAAAGAGGTGAGTTCATTCATTACCACTACTAAAAAATTTTTTTTATTAAATAAATTGAATTGTTAATTTAAAAAAAATTTTTTTATTAATGGGTAATTGATTGTTAAAAAATATATATTGATATTTATTAATCAAGTATGAATTAGGCGAAGGCAAAAAAGCTATTGTGGTTTTTGTTCCAGTTCCGCTTTTAAAACAATTTCATAAAATTCAACAAAGGTATGTTCATATTACCAATTTATTATATTTTTATATAATTATTTACTAATAATGCCTATTTTTATATTTATTGTAAAAGGCTCACACGTGAATTGGAAAAAAAATTTTCAGATAGACATATTGTATTTATTGCGGATAGAAGGATTCTACCTAAACCAGGTCATAAATCTCGCGTTAAGCAATTGCGCCCTCGATCACGTACTCTTACCTCAGTACATGAAAAATATTTGGAAGACTTGGTATATCCTACAGAAATTGTAGGGAAGAGAACACGTATTAATAAAGATGGCAGCAAAATCATTAAAGTGTAATGTGTCTTATTATTTTTAATTCCAAAATATCTTTTGATGTTATTCTTTCACTAAATTTTTATAATTTACAGATTCTTAGATAGCAAAGATGCGGCATCATTGGAGTATAAAATTGACACTTTTAAAGCTGTCTACAAAAATCTTACTAGCAAAGATGTCGAATTCCAGTTTCCTGCTCATCCACTTGAATAAAAAAATTTTATTAAAATTTTGATTTCGCTATAAAATTTAAAACTTACTAATATTTATTTGAATAAAAAAAAAAAGACTAATGGCGAATATTTAATACAATTCAATTAATCAATGTAGAATTAAATCATAACCCCAATAATTTAATTTATCATAGATCAATATTCATTAATATATTAAATTTGCTTTTGATTTAAATAGCTTACATCACTCAAGAAAAAAAAAAGTGAATTTGAAATTTTTAATGTGTAACTAAGAAATAAGTAAATAAATCAGAAATTCTGATGATTTCTAACAAAACCACGGGGATAAAACTTTCGAAATATTTTCCAAGGAATTCAAAAGATATTTGATTATGCCTCCAATTACACGGTCACTCTTGATAAAAGAAATCCTTGGGACAATGATCCAGCGTTTTAAATTCTGCCCGTGCCAAATCTGTTTCGTACTACATTACACTTTTAATTTTTTTTCATCCAATTGGGAAAAAAATCAACAACAACATTTATATCATTTGATAAGAGATAAAAAATTGAAAATTTAAAATTAGGAATAAAATAAATAAAATAGTAATGGGACTTTTAAAAAATACCTACTCAACGGATTTTGATGAAATTGGTTTATCTCTCCGTCCAGCTCTCAGGTTGCAATTCAAAACTATTAAAAATATAGCTCAATATTTAGAGTCGCAACAAGATAAATTGAATTTTTGCTTAGTTAATAGGGCATGGACTCCAGCAGCCACCGAAACTCTATGGTCAGAACCAAATTTTAAAACACTTGACTCTCTTCACTCATTTTTACACGTGGTTGGAAATTCAAAAGAATGTGCATTAAGAGTTCGTGTCCTTAACTTATGTGCACCCGATGAAAACAATGTCAGTTCTTTTGTACCAGTTTTACGATCTGCTCGACCAGAACATCAAATAATGTCTGCATATTTTTTATCAAAACCAAATTTCATAATAAAAATTGCCATGTTATGTGAAAATATACAAAGAATTAAAATTTATGGTTGGAATTTATATGACAATCACATACAATCATTATATCAATATTGTTCAGATCTCAAGGAAATTCTGATAATTGGAAATAAAAAACTTACTCATATGGCATTTTTTCCATTAATGAATTGTATTCACGTGCTGGACTTGGATGGCATCTTTGACCTTGCAGATAATTTTGCAATGGCATTGGCAAATAAATGTCCTGACGTTACTTCACTCAAGCTTTCCACTAAAGTAATGACTGAAAAGGGGTTTGATGTATTGGCTAACAAATTGACAAGGCTCAACAATTTAATTTTACAAAATTGTCTCCATCTCACTGATCAAAATATTCAACATTTTGCACAACAAAATTCTAAATTAAAAAATTTTCAATTATTAGGTAAAAGTCTCACTACTAAATCATTCAAAGTGGTCATGGATCATTTGAAAGAATTAGAATATTTTGATTTTAGGTGCCTACAAAAAATAAGTTGCTTATCTACTGAGATACAATGGTTAAAACCACTTTGTCAGAATCTACAAGTAATTATACTTGAAAATTTACCAATTGACGATAATACTATTACAATCATCACAATACATTGCAAACAAATAGTAAAGTTTGCAATTTCAAATTGTCCATATGTCACAGACAATTCAATTAATAGCATTGCAGAAAATGAAAAAAAACTTTCAATAATCGACTTGCATTATTGTCATAACATTACAGACATTTCTCTCAAATACCTAGGTTGTAGATCTAGTGCTTCACTTACTCGTGTTATTATAGAGTCATGTGGTTTCTTTGTTCCAGAAACCATTCAATGGTTTGTTAAAGTTGTTCCAAAACTTGAAAAAATAGTTTTTAACGGAACACCTTCAATTACAAATTCTTTTATTTATCAATTTGCCACTGAAAAGCTCAATGGAAATTATTATTTGATGGATCATACAAAATGTACAATTGAAAAAGAAAATATAAAAAAATTGGCACAATTTCAAAATATGCCTAATATTTTTCAAGGTAACTCAAATTTACTTTTATTATTATGCTAATTAGCAGTTAAAGAAAACCATATATCAGTCATATAATAACAAATTTACATGTAATGATATACTTTTAGAAGATAAAATTAATGAATTGGCAATAGAATTAGGTTTTCCTGCTGATGTCATTGATAATGCTATTAGAAAAGTTTTTGGAAATGAACAACAACAAAGTATTTCTCAAGGAAATAATATTTCAAACCAAATTTCAAATAGAAATGATGACAGTGTAAGAAGCATCATAAATCCTGATGATCAACTAGACATTTCATTACCTCAAAAAGACTATAGTAATCAAGGCTCAATATTTAATGAATTTCAGGATGATTATTTACAAAATATATCAACTACAAAAACTACAGCAATTTCTGAAAGTTCTTCTTCTTCAATTGCTCATTCTGGTGAATGGAATTCCGTAAATGAAAAAAAAACTGAAAGCTTTTTGTTGTCTAATAATATAATTTTACCTGTTCCTAACCATAGTTCACAAATGGAATCCCTATGTGATGATTTAGATTCTAAAGATGAATCTAATAACACAGCGAATAATAATAACACATTTGTTGAAAATAATTTTAATAATTATGATGCTCAGAAAATTTTACCAGTAGAAGAGGAGCCATTAGTTCAAGTTGAGCCAATAGAGTTTGAGTTTGAATCACCATCAAGTAGTAATGTTGATAATTCTAATGTAATAAATGAGGAGAGTCTCGAGCAAACAGATTTAAAATCACAAGAAAATGAATTGAAAGAATCTATAACTTCAAAAAACTGTGATGAGAACATTTCAGACGATGAGATCGAATTTATACAACGTCCCCAAGTAAATAATAATTATAATAATCATGATACTTTTTTCATCAAGCGTAATTTAATTGATAATAACAGGTATAGAAAAAAGGGTCTTTACAATAAAAATTCATTGCCACCGATTCAGATTATTTTAAATCAAACAGAAAAATCCAACAATATAGGTAAAGAAGTTTCACATATCTCCTTCCACTCCGAAAACACCTTATCACAAATAAATTTCAAGGAGGAGGGTGTTAATTCGGTGGCTGAGAATACTAATTTTTCACAGTTGAATAAATGGATTGTTGATAACTGTAACAAATATAAGAAAAATATAAAATATCGAAAGAATTATTCATTTATTAATAATGATTGTGGCGGTGGCGGTGATAGTAGTGTTAGTGTTAATGTTAATGTTAATGTTAATGTTAATGGTGATGATAATGGTAATGTTGATTGTGATATTGATGATGACGATTATGATAAGTTAACTTCTACAATTACGACACTGGTCAAGACAGATCAATCTTCAAGTAATATGGAATCGACAAGTAGTAATGATACAAATAAATCAAATCCACAAAGTGAGAAAAATTATCTTTCCTTTTTGGGAAAGAAATTTTTAATGGTACCGAATGAAGAATGGCCTACTTTAGCTGAAGCTGTAAAAATCAGTGATAACAAAAAATACTCTGGCACTTCATCCTCAAATATAACATCTCCTTGGAATGGCACTAAAAAATGGACCACAGATAAAAAAATCGATACTCCTGAAGCCAAACATGGTAATTCTTGGAATCCCAGCAAGCTGAATCGATCGACATTGATTCCTATACAGAAACCGAAAGATCCTATCAACTTTAAGAAGAAAAAGATACCGTATAATAATTTTGACATAGACGATAATAAGGGATGGGGGCCACCACCACCGATTCGTGGAATTTTATGGAATGATTCCGACCAGATTAGTGGTGTTAATTTGCTCAAAGAAGAAAACAACACAACGTATTCTACTCAAAAAAATAATGCTACTAAAAACAAATTAAAAGGAGTTCAGGAACAAAATAAAGCTGGGATTTCCCAATTTGGAATAAATCATTTGGAAAATAAAGGTATTGAATGCTGCTATTTGGGTGAATTTTTTGAAAAAGCAAAAACGAATCAAATATTAAAAAATCATATATATATTGGTTTTTAGGTAATTCGAACTATGATGGTAGATCAATAAAGGATTACGTGTCATCAAATAATGATGGTCATTTTTCATTAGTTGAATTAAAAGATCACTTTGACAATATTGAGCAAATATGGAATTTAAATAGGATGGATGAACAAAAAAGCACGGAAGATATTCTTTGTAATTTGATTTCATTTATTTGATAGATGTAGATATTTATCTACATAATTTATTAATTAAAATGGTGATGATGAATACGAGCTTGTGTCGTGTATTTATATTATTTAATAAAAATTAAATTTTATCTTGTAAGAAAAACAGATGCTTAATTCGTGACCCGTGATAGAAATACATATTGCAATTAATAGATTTGGGGAACTGTGTAATCGACAACTTTTATTTTTTATTTCCTTTGACTTTCTGGAGCCCACTTATTGGATTTCGAAGGTCTATATAAAGAATCATTTTTAAACAAAGAGCAAGTGGCCTTGCAGGTAATGGTGCTTGTTGAAATTGTGGCAGTATAAGGGTGTCCTTATTGCTCGGTCTCCGGGCACAATTACTTGTGTTGTCGGGTTTATAATCTGTTTTTTGGTCATCCCAATTGTAATAGAATCGTTAGTATTAGATTGCTAAAAAATTAAACAAATCAATATTTTCATTTGATTATTATTATGATGGTTGATTATTAATGAATAAAATGGTGAACAGAGATAATTTTTATTTATATTTAATAATGTTATTTATTATTAACTTTTATAATTATTTTATAAGAATTAATTTTTTACCAATATTTTTATAGTAAAAAGATTATTGTTTATTTTATTATTAATGGATTTATTTTAAATTCAAAGAAAATATATTATTCTTTAATTGTAAAGTCTGAATCGATTGAAATTTGATTTGCAATAAGATATAAAGAAATCATTACTAAAAATCAATCTCTACCCTGAATTACTAATAATTAACAGTTTGATTTTGATATGTAATTATAGCAAGTTTTAGAATAGCAAGTGTTGTTTATAATCAACACTGAATTATTTATTTCCAGATGATCGATCATATATTGCCCTTTTCTATTTTTTATTCTTTCATTTCATTACCATCACCTTCTTCATCTCCGCCATCATCATTTCCGCTTTGCTTTGCATCATTGTTAGCTGAAGGAGGTTTATTTGAACTAGGGATATGACCTGATTGTAACAATTTTTCAAGACGAGCAACTTCTTCCAAAGTTTTGGCATTACGAATGGCTTCCTATTTGTTTTTATTAACGAAAATAATCATCATTATTTTCATTTTTTAATACAAAAATGAATTTTTTAAATAAGTAATTCTAACCTTTATCTGAGCTTGTTCTTCTGTTGACATACCAATCGTGGGCAGATTTGATTTTGGTAGATTAATGTTGGTGGTGGTGGCGGATGAGACTACGCCTTCACCAGGTTCAATAGTTGTTTCTGATATAGATTTTGCAAGTGTGGTTGGCTCACCTTTCGTTGTTTCGAATAATTTTTTAGCTTCCTTACGTTCCTACAATCATAATAACAAAAAAATCACAAATTATTAGTTATGATTTTAAAAATCGAAGAAAAACTTTTGATTTCATACCATATCACGAACTCTTTTAAAATCTATAACTCTAACACTAGGAATCTTCCAAATTACCCAACTTCGATACCATTGTTTCCTGGTTACTGGGTTATCCAGTAAACTTATATATTGTAATCTTTTAAATCCACTCAACGGTTGCAAGTCAGATAATTCAGTTATATTGTTGTTTGTTAAAACCAAAGTGGTAAGGTTGGGTAGAAATTCAAATAGTTGTAAATCTAGTCGATTAATTCGATTATTGGCTAATAATAGTGTATGAACACGACGCAGCAATGGGAAATTGCCCAATATGCGAATGTCATTATCCGTTAGGTCAATTGTGTCATTTAAATCCTTTTTTCAAGAATAATTAATATGCATCATTTGTAAGTATATTACTCATTTAAATATGTATATATAATACCATAATATCAAATTTTTTTCCTGATCATTCATTACCTTTGACACACCAAGATTTTCTATAGAAGGAATTTTATTACCTATTGATGAAAAAATAGCTTTTGAGTCAGGGAACAATAAAAATAAGAAATTTATGTAAAGAAAAAGATGAATGAATGAATGAATGAATGAATGAATGAATGAATATACACACAAGTGTTAACAGAAACAAATAGTCATATAAACTAAGGGCCATGTTACAGATAGTTAATCATTGCCCTTTGTCATTAATTATTTGCTTTTTTGAATTTTCATTGAAAATAGCAATCAATTAAACTATCTAATCAACTAATTAAATCATTAATCTATTCGCTAAAAATTATTTCTTTAAAACTTCTGCATCATTCATCCATTTAATATCCTGATTTATTATTTTTCTAAAGGATACCTCGTAGGTTTAATTCACGATCTTTTACAGTGTTGATGTAAGATGACGAACATTCAATGAGTTCAGGTGTAAGCTTCATCACATACGTTTTATATCATATAAGTACAAAATAAATAATTAACAAATAACCATATAACTTGTTTGTTATATTAATAAGCTGATAATTATTATATTGAGAAAAAAATTTTTTTTTTGCAGATGGGGGAAATATGATCGACCTAATTTGAAAAATAAATTGCAAATCATAAAATCATAAATCGTACAGAATGTACTGTATTAAAAAAGTTAGGACTTGATAGTGATGGTATAAAAGTAATTCCACTTTTCAAACTAGGTAAGAGATGTTGTATATATATATGATAAAGTGAGAAATACGAGTACAACCTAATCATTTTTCTTACTCATGAAATTCAAGATAACGATCAATATTTTTTACAGTGTATGGCAGAGGCTTTGGTGGTTATGTCCTGAGAGCTTAGAGGCCATGCGTAACGAATATGTTGTGTGGATTGTATCATTATTTTTTTTTTCCATTTAAATATATAGTTAAAATAAATGGTTCCAATATCTTGAAATTAAATCAAAATCCATAGCCACTATTGTAAATAATATAATGAATTTATTTGGAGTTTCTTATGCTTACATTTCCATACTGAACTACTTTTAAATAAATAGCAAAGGTCTAAATAAAAGTATTAACAAATTAATTTACACAAACAAATAATTCTGGAAATACTTTAGTAATAAGATTTGTACATTCAGCCAATCAACTGGTTTCTGGATATTTGCTCATAATATCTTCGTACAAACATGGCATGTATTAGTTAATGGTCTAATCTTTACTGTTAATAACCTTTAAAATTAAAAAATATAGATTTTAGATCCTATATGCAAGAAAAAAAACTAGTATGTAAAGTTGCATGGATCTCAGAATATATATTCAGAAAAATTTATTTCAATTATTATTAAAAAAAGTCTTTTTTTCACAAAACATAAAGTATTATGTTAACTCATATAAATTGATCTAAAATACCTTGCTGAAATATATAATAATAAATAAAAATATGTTCTTTGGCAACAAGATTGCCGCAGTAAGTTGATTCAAATTGATCAACAATAACTAAAGCTCTAAACCAATCAGTTCATCTCACAATATTTAGTGATTTAATCTCCTATTTCATATTATCTGGCATTTCTTTCTCCTCCTCCCTTAGTTCCTTAAATGTATTTTTGTTTAATGTTTGTAAAAAACCATTTTCATCTATACCATTAAAGAAAATTACATCATAATATTCTGGTTTTGTTTTTTTCTAGCTGATATTCTATGAATTTTTGTTGAATGTTAAGACCATATACAACCCAAGAAGCATTTTAGTCACAAATGATGGTTTGATCCATATTACATTCTTGTAATGTTTCAAAAGACTAAAGGAATTCTTTTCATTGATTATTGAGAGTTTAATACTGCACATATAACTGCCTGTGCAAATGCTTGGTCATGATTTCCTCCCAAACTACAAACTAAAAGTAGTAGATGGGTCCATATATTCATCCATTTTTTGAATGCATCTAAGACTTTCACTAATCCTGCCTTGATCTTATTTACTAAATCCACATATTCATTTTTTTCATCTAAGTGTTCATTAAGCTCTTCAAAAAAATAATTTCTGGTCTCTCTGGCTTCATTTAATTCCATATCTGGTAATTGATGAACTTGATGACCATTAGGGAATGTTTGAGAGATACCATTATGTTGTATCCTAGTACAAGGGTCTGCTGTAGTAAGAAAATAGGATAGTTGTTCATAGAACCATTTGCCAAATTGAACCATAATTCTAATTAAATTATTCATTTTTTCATCCTGTAACCAGCTGAGAAAAATATGGCAATATCTCTATGGTACATCTTTAAAAAATCTTGCAAACATAAGGTGAATGTCTTTTCTGTCAAGATATTGTTTGGCTGTTTCTAATTGGTAGTGATTGCATTCATGAGATTCACTAAGGGGGTTACACTTATCAAAACAGCTAAAAATCATGTGTTGATCATCTGATTTTGATAAGTGTAACCACTAATCGGCATAATTAGTATAGCCATATGTTGAAATAGGTTTTTAGTAATTCTTCAATTGATAGTTAAGAAGGGTCTAATATAACTTTTAATCATTTCTGTCAACTGCCATTGCTATTGCTGGTGCATCCAGACTGCCTTAACTTCTTTTCTCACTTTACCACCCTCCTCAAAACCTTATGCACCTACACCAGTCAATTTATGCTGGACATTCAAAATATTTCAATACCAAAAAGACCTGATGGGTGTCTCTCAGTTAGGGAGATTTAACAAAATAAATGGTCATTCATTATATGATGTTCCACTTGTTAATGTACCTATAATATTTTCTGAACATAACCAATCCATTCACTTTTAATTTCCAATAAGACATTTGGTTACCTTTACTGCAAATAATGCATCTTGAAATTAAGACATGCCATTGAATAATTAAAATTATTATGTAAGTTGAGCCATGTTGCTGTGTACTATTTAAAACTATTGAGAAAAATAAATATTTTTTCATAATAAAAATATAAAATGTTATCTAAATAATGAGAGTTATCCTTATCAGGTGTTGAATTTGGCTGAAAAGATTATTTCTCATTAACAATAAACCACAACAAAATAATGATTATTATTACCATTAGGTTGTTGTTTTTGGTATTACTTATGTTCTGCATAGCTTGCTCCACCACAAATCCTTCTTCTTTATTAAAATTCATATAACTATATTTTGCTCTTTTACTAATATTAGTATAGTATTTTTAATTTTATTGTTTGATTTTACTTACATTTCTGCAATATCATTTTACTCAAAAATTTAAAAATATTCATTATTGTAAAAAAAACCAAGGAATATAAATAAATTTTTTTATTTAGAAAAAAAAAATGATGTAAAATTTTTACTAATAAAAAATTGTTTTTGTTTCTGTATTGATCATAATTCTTCATGGAGTTTATTATTTTGTATGTCAATTTTATGACATGCAGCTGGTGTGGTCATTTTTATTAAATATTCACATTTTGCTGGTTCTGCAACAGATAATATTTCATTATCTTTACCACACTCAAAATGTATCTACAGATAAAGTAATAATTTTTTAAAAAATTATAACAATAATATAATAACAGTGATCAATATTATTATTATTATTATCATTGCTTACCTTGGCTGAACGATTAGGCCCATTCCAACATCTTGTTCCATTATCATATAATTGTTTCATGTAATATTTTGGATCATCTTTTGATTCAGCTCCATTCCACTTTATAAAATTTCTAAGAAATAAAACAATATACATTTATAAGTTAATAGATAATAAATAAAATATTTTGTTGAAGTAAAAAAATTTATTTCTCTAACCCTAAAGATGATGAAGAATGATCATTATTGCTTTTTTGTTTAACACTTTCTAACATGCAAACAGTATAAGTATACCTGTTTTTTTTTAATATTATAAACAATACATTTAGATATTATCATAATCAATTAACTGATAACAATACATTAAAAAAGAAAAAAATAATACTTACTCTCCAGAATTATACGTAAAACATTCACCATCAAGCTTAGCAAATTCATCTTGTTTTCCATAATCCATAGAGAGTTTACTCTGAATTTCATTAATTTTTTTTTCTATATTTGTTTGTTCCTCATGTGCACTATTGTAAGCGTCTTGAGCAGCAGAAACATCTAATAATTAATTTCACCACATGTAAAAAAAATTTTTTTGTTAATATCTGTGTTAAAAACAATAAGAAAATACAATAATATTATTATTACCTTTAGATTCTTTTTTATTTCCCTTTATTTCTAATGAATCACTTTCACTTTTATCAATTGCATAATCTGCTAATCCAAATGCTTCCAAGACATCATTAACAAACACACGAGATGTTTCAATAATCAAATTCCAATATGAATATTCTATTATTCAAGCATCGAAAAGGCTATTTAAATCATGTCACTTTTTTTGAATGAATATAACCATCTATATATCTACATTTTTTACTTACTAGGCTTTATTTCTTCTTCTACTTTATCATCAGGTATTTTATCATTAGATATTTTATCATTATCATCTACTACTTCATCATCATTATCATCATCACTATCACCATCACCATCACCATCACCATCAACATCATCACCACCATCTTCTTCTTCCTTGTGTTCCTTTTCATAAATACTATCTAAACTTTCGCCCATAGTTTTTTCATATTCTTCCTTAAAATCATCATATTCTTTAATTGCTGATGTAACTGCAAGATCATGATAATTTGGATTATGACCATTCTTTAAATTTTTGAGAATATCAAGCAAGGCTTTAATTTGGTTATGCATCAATTCAATTTTTTCATTTAAAAGATGATTGGTTTCTTTACACTTCCTTAATCTAATAAGATTTTCTAATGATCATAATAATAATTAAAGTATTAAGTAATTTTAAAGCAATTATGATATCAAGATTTAATCAAGAAAGCCTGTCTATCTATCCATTAATTAATCAACAAATAAATTTATTAAACCTTTTGTATTTGTTTGTAATGCATGATTTTTTTCTGCATCTTGAGCTTTCTTTAATGCAGCTGATTAATTGATTGATTTTTTAAGAAAATAATAATGATTAGGTTGTTTTTACTAAATATATGAGTAAATTAAATTTTAATTTTCTACCTAAACGTTCCTGAACCCTTGTCTTTGCAGCTTCAAGTTCAGTTTTTAATCTATTCAGGTTAGCTTCACGTTCTTCCCTTAATTTTCTACCATATTCAATATATTCCTGTTTTTTACGAACTCCCTATATATACAATAGTTAACTGGATCAACCAACACATAATATATTTTATAATTGTGAAAGAAAACCAATTCGTTTATTTATTTATTTATTACCTCAGTTTGAATCTTAATCAATCCTTCAACATGTTTACGATATTCTTCACCAACTTTTTTACAAACATTTGGACATTGAACTTTTCCATCATACTCATCAGATCCATCACAACATTCAGGCTCTTTACAAAAATATTAAACATTAATTAATTACTTGTTCAAAGAAATCATTAAGCTCTTAAATATATAAATTATTAATAATGCACACCACAAACTCCATCATTTACACGACTAGATGGGATATAAGAAGGAATGTGCCCAATATTTTTACAATAAAATCGACCATTTAGACATGCTGATGTACCTATTAATTAATAGAAAACAGAGGAATAGAAATAAAATAATTTTTTATTATTATTTGATCAATCAAAGATTTACCTGGTTCATCTGATCCATCAACACAATCACAATAATCATCGTTAATTGCTTCATGTGGTATTATTGCGGAGCCATCTAAACATCTCCAATTTGAATTCTCTCTTTTATATAAATGTAAATCTTTTTTAAAGAAAAAAACAATTATTTTTCTATAAATTTACTAATAAAAATTATTATCATGCATGACTTACTAGAATTTGCAACACCACGAATATTTTCAATTTGTTCTGCATATATAATTTGCATGTGAGAACATTTTAATAATAGTAAAGATGATGCAATTATTATCTGTAAATTATTCGATAAAAACTTCATTTGAAAAAATTTTAATTCGTGATCTGTGATAGACAGCACCATACATGAAGTCGAAACGATTTAATTTCGGGGGTCTAATACTATATGGTCGAAATCGATTTTGGCCATTTCGACTTTGACCCCAAAAAGTCGAAATGGTCATATCACATGATTTATTAAATTAATAATTTATCTTGATCCAAATTTAATGAAACACGGCTCATTAGAATAGCCTCATAAAGACGATTAGAACGATGGTAATTTAATGTCCATAGCATCAATAAATGGCGAGTTATTGTAATATTATGGTAAACCAAAATACCTCAATGATCAGTGAATTAAATCTCATTGGACTCACCTCATTGAGACAGTTGTTTTATTCAAAATAGCCAGATATCGATCAAGTTATGAGGATTTGAAGCATTTGATTAATTTTCTGTATGCCCAGCTTGTTGTATGATGTAATTCGACCATTTTGACTTTTGATCCAACTTTGATCTCTTAGGTCGAAATATTTTGACTTTTGGGGTTTCAATTTTGACTTCATGTATAGACATCACTATTTTAGCAAAAAAAGGGGTACATAGTACCCAGATTATTGTAATTGAGGTAAGTAACACCCAGGTTCCTCGTTTTTTTTTATTAAGAAAACAGGGTCTAATATCTTTACCAACATGGTATTATGTAAAAAACACAAATTTGATCAAAAGACATGGGGTTGTTTTTGCTGGAGACAGTCCCATTTGAAGTAATTTGTCAATAATTTAGTATTAGTAATAAGCAGGGTCTTTAGAAAATTTATTTGAATAGAAAAAGACACAAAACTTTCTATATCAATTACAATTTAAAATTTTTGCTTTGTAATTTCATGACATAAAAATTGCTTTACCTGATTTTGGATATGACTTGTAATAAAAATTTCTATACCCAAAATAGTCACACCACTTATTTTCATAAAAAACTTTATCAAACTGGATGCTGCTCATGCATCAGTCAAAACAAGATTCTTACTAAATTGACCAAAACAATGTTGTGCTGTTACTATTACTATAATACCTTATTATTTTTTTTAACACAAATAAAAAAAAGAAAATTTGCCGTGCTACTAACTTTTTCTAAATTCCGTAATTTTTTGTCGATTTTGCAAATTAATTTCTTTTTTTTGTTAAGTTCTGTTTGGTTTTT
>CAJVPN010000246.1:0-35018 GCA_910592215.1 Entrophospora candida
AACTTCATGTTAAGATTATCGCTTAGTGGTATTTGTTTACCCTGGCAAAAAATACATCAAAATAAAGGTTTTTTCATGTATTTGTTATTTTTATGATTCAAGTAACAATCAAGCAAGTTTGTGTGATTTTTTTCATATAAAATTCCATGTTGATCAAAAAATTTTTATTAGTGAGACACTTCACCCTTGTAGATCCGCAATGTCCTGCGACTAATATGAAGGTTTGTCTGCCATTTAAATCTGGTCTATATAAATTTATCATTACTTTTTTTTACTATTTTACATATTATAAACCAATCAAGCAAACGTAATCAACCTCCCATGTTTAAAAGTTTTATCAGTGAGTTCTTCATGGTCTTTTGATTATTTTACCATTTTCATTCAATTTACTCGATTACCTCCACATCAAATTAACTTTAGATATAGGCTTGGCTTGTACTTGTAAACAATTATCACAATTTCCACACAGAGGACTTGGATTATCACCATCCCATGCAAAATATTTCACCGGCATATACAGTTCACTCTCTCTATTATAGAGAGAACCTGTATTTATATATTAACATTAATGGACATATAAATTAGGCTTAAATTCTTGGCCGTTATAGAAAGATCCATTATATAGAGAGTGGACGGACTGAATCCCACGACTTCAATTTTTTTTTTTCTTGATTTAGCCAGATAAGCTTTCCTCAGTTATTTGCAAGAATTTTTTTGTGTTATTATTATTAGCTTTAATTTTACAAATCAAAATACTTACAATTCTCTTCCTTGTGTTATAATTAGTGCAAATATCATGGCGGGAATAAAAAATCATTATGATCTCTTCTGTTTCTTGGATATCATAAAAAGGTAAGATATACTGAATCATTCTGTTTAATTTTTTAATTTTAAAGCAACAGTTTCCTTACATATACTAAATGGAAATATATTACCAGATGATACGTCTCCTTTCATTGTAATAACGTGATAATATGGATTTTTAGGACCTTGTATGTCACGAAGCATGTATCCACTATTTGCTCTTTTAGATTTTTCTAAAGAATAATTGTGAGTTTGCATGTATTGTATCTAATGTGGAATCTTATATAAATAAATAAAAAATACGAAATATATATTTGTTTGCTTACCTTTCTCTTTTAGTTATTTTCCATTATTACTAAAACGACTACTACTAAAACACATGTATAAAATAAAAACTAAGGAATTAGTTTAACCTCATTTCATAGATCATAAACATGTAGTATAGAAGTAAATTAAAATAAATATTTAACAGATATTTATGTGTTTATGGAAGTTATGTAGTTTAAAATAAACTTTTGCAATTTTAAAAGTCATTCTGCAAGTTTAATTTGTACAATCGCTAACTTAGTTATACATTCTCTAATAATTTGAATTGGGTTAATAAGACAAGTCTTTATTTTTAATACTAACTTTTTAATTTTTTTACATATAGTTAAAATTATAGCTCTCAGCGATATATTCTCTATATTTTATAAACAAATAATAAAAGATAAGTCGCGTTTATTTAAATATTTTTAATGGACAATTTTTTGTACCATGTAGATCCTCTATCTTAATAACTTCAAAATAATTTTACATCGCAACTACCATCTTTTTTTGAATCACATTGTATATTATCGTTGTAAATTTTGTATTATTATTAAATGTTAATATTATTTCTTGTAGTAGGCTACGCGTGAAACGATAGATGTTATCTTCTTCAATGCTATCAATTTGTATGTTATTTGAGAGCTAGTGAAGTAAATTCAAATCTTTCGAAACTGGTTTACTAAATTCTTGGTTGTGTAACCCATGTTACTAGACCCGCTCCATTTGGTAGGCGATCAGCAGTGGTATTTCTTTAATCTTTAATACTGCAATCTCAAGTTAAAGGGATGTAAAGATTGCTGGGTGGACAACCATTTTATCATTATATGTACAAATGTGTTTTGCAAGCTCTTCTTGCTAATGCTGCGCATCTCTTTCTAGTTCACGGCTACGCATAATACGCATATTTCTAATATATTTCTGAATTTGTCCCCATTTGAACACTATGTATATGTAATACCACAATGTAAGAAAATAGTCTAAAGATAGTGCCAACCATTCTTTTTCTTCAAAGAAATATATTCTGTTCCATTGTTCTATCATGGAGGTCTATCAGCCCATTCATCTTTTATTTCAGATAAGAATTCTGATGTTATTTGCTGATTTCCAAATAGTCTCCTTGTAGGAATACTTATCATTTCTCTGATGGAATAAATGCTGTTTTGAGCATTAATAGCAATTTCCATACAGAATTCCCAGAAACTCCAGCATTGTTGTAAATATGTTTAGCAATTACTTTTGATTTGCCATTCACGTGATTGTAACAGTCGGTCCATGTAAACAGATCTTAAGTCCAGCCTTCTACCAAAGTATACTTTACCATCGAAGATAAAGCCCTGCAATGTTTGGTATAGATGTACAAGTAAGCACCATTTATATTTACTTTTGATAGAAGGCATCCCTGTGAATCCACCTTGTTTGCATGACTAACGTTTTCATAAGATATATGAAATCTTCTTTGAATTCCATCATTGATGTTGGTAGGTTTGGGAGCCGAATGATTATGTAATACTCGGAACTCCATTTGAATTGTCTCGTTTACGCTCTAGTTCACATGGATTGATTCTATATAATTCGCAGGTAGACCTATGAGATCAAAGTGGCCTGCAATTCTACCTGGCTTCAGTTCATTGCCGTCATATTGTTTAAAGCAATGGAAAATTTAGATTGTCTTGGATGACGATGTTGGTATTTCTTTCATTTCTATAATTTTAACGAGAATATTTTGATAAACATTGTATTATATAATTCACGAACATTTTGTTGGGATGGTGGTTAGTGAGTAATATAAGTTTTTCGATGTTGGTAGGAGTGTCTGTCAACTTGGATTTAATTTCTTGAGCAGATCATCATCTTCCTTTGTCAGAGGTGTACTGGATGAGCCTTGCTTGCATGGTGAACTCAGCTGAATAGTGTTCTGGTTCATGTGTCTGACGAGAATCTAGGTTTGGAGGTTGTGTTTATCGCATCTTTATAGTTATAGTTATTATTATGGTGTTGTTGGTATTGTAATAATTGTTGCAGTTATTGCAGCAGCTATTGTTAACGTAGTTGTTATTGTAAATCCCGTTTGTTATAATACTATCATTATCATTATTAATATAATTATTGTAAAAACTGTTGGCCATAATATTATCACCATCATTAATGATGTTATTATTGCTGTTATTATTATGATTGTTAACATGATGATTACTATTATAGCGATAGATGTCATCATTATTGTTTGTTGTTTGTTTACCTTTTTGGATCCTTGTGTGTGAAGCGTTGCTGAACTGAGCAACTATTTGATTTGCAGAAGTGATGGCAGTGTCTGAACTTGCAATAGTTTTATGTGCAGCTCGATGGGGAGTTGAAAGCAAAACAAATGTTGTTGTCTGATGTTGCTACTGACAAGAAGGTATCTGTTTTGAAGTTGTGGTTGTTCCGTAGGCCTGTAATTCTCGATTCTCCTCCCAGCTGTTTAATCATATTCGTATGCTAAATAATCTAGCCTTCTCAACAATGTTATAATAGTGTTGCAATGCTTACTGTAGATGGTAGAGACAGCCCTGGAATGCATCGATCCATTGTGATAGGGCTGAGAAGTATCTAACCAGTTTCTTCAGCCTTGATACTGTGAAGTTTCTGCCCGTCTTTACTTGCGTTTCTCTGCAAATGATGACGTTGTTGATGGTGCTGTCGTAATTATCATGAAGATGCTCTAATGCAGCTAATAAATTGGAGTATTGGTTGGTTGTCATTGCCTAACTAGAATTTCCACCACTATTATATTGATTATTGGGTTCAGGAGATTGTGTTCGATAATGTTGATTGGAAAGTTCGGGTAATTTTTTCGGCAAAATGTTGAGTAATTTCTTGAGAAGTTCCTAGAATGACTTTTTGGGAAATTTGTTGAACATTTTGTCGAACGTCTTGTTGAGCAGTTTGATGAGCGGAAGCAGAAGCAGAAGTAGAAGAAGCGTTGTTAATAAGGAGTGTTTCAGGATTAATTATACCTTTTGAACGTGTACTGTAGTCAGATTTAAATGATTTCTTTATAGCTGCAAGCTTTTTCCCCATTCTATTATTTGTTATAATTATTATTTCATTGAATTAACTAAATATTGCTTTGTTTAGTTGTTTGATTAGCTTTATGACAATGCTTGTTTATTTATTTAAAATGTATATGTATTAATTAGCTTGTAATTCATACTAAAAATTCTTTTCGCCTCGTTAAATTGTTTAAAATTAAAGAAAAAGATGGATAGATAATCGAAATTGGATCATACCCCTTTTCCACGTTCCTGAAATGTTTATTTACTACAATGTGAGATCAGCACTAATACTAATTAGTGTGGGGATTCCCAAAAGTAAAATAAAAATCGTTAAAAAAACAAGGAGTTGAAAAAAATCTAGTCTAGACAAGATTACTTTTATGTTTTTTATTCCCTTGACTATCATTATTATTATTTTATTAATATTACTATTTTATTGTTATTTTTTTATTATTATTTTTTTATTATTATTATTTTATTATTATTATTATTATTATTATTATTATTATTATTATTATTATTATTATTTTTATTTTTATTATTTTTATTATTGATGATGATTGGACCTTGCTTGATATCTCAATTAATAAATGAAACCAGACGATCTTTCCACGTAATAGCTCGTATTTTGATAACTTCTTTTGTTAATAATAATAATAATAATAATAATAATAACAACAACATTATCATTACCAATGTTTTACTATTATGCATCATTTTTTTGTGTAAAATAATTTTTTACATGATGTTGGTAAAAATACGGCAAATTCAAGGTCGATCATTTTTGTTACACAAATTTTAACGCGTTTTGAATTAATTTTCACACACCTATTGTATTATTTATTAATAATAATCTCTTCACAATTAATCGAATCACGAGCGCAAAAAATGGCCAATAAAATAAACTCAATATATACTTTTTTGGTATTGGATTACATATAATTAAGCATGAATCATATACATAGGAATTTATTTTTTAATATAATCCATAAGGATTCTCGGAAACTAAATATGCAAAGTTGGTTTTTTATCAATTCTAAATGTAAATAAGTATTAACTGGCTGAAAAATATAAAAAACAAGTTTAATATTAGATATTTGTCATTGTAATAATACAAACCTTATTTAACAATACTACCAACTAATCAATTCATTGATTTATTAACACTACCAACTAAACAATTCATTATCTCGTTTTGTTAATTAACATGCTACATAATTTACATAAATTTATCACGCATTTGTTTACCCCATTCTGATAACGACTATTTTTTTATGTGGTTATCACAATATTAAAGTTATGTCGATGATGTAACAATTCCAATTATTTGTTGTGTATTCGCGAGCAGTCATTCATTGTATAAAAGGAAATTAAATTTATTTTTAGTCGTGTCAAAAAGCCATAATAATATTGAATAATGTCAATCGTATTGCGATTGTTCTTATACCCGTAATAATTATAATAATTAAAGTCTTCCACCGAGCAGATAAAAATAAGCACCCTTACTTTATGAAATATCGTAAATGTCATCAAACATTCATATTCATATATTAATTACGCACACATCAATTCATAGATTAATTCGGTTAAAATGTCAAATATCTTTGTCCTAATTTTGTAATTACAACAAGGCAAAACTTTCAGTTGATCCTTCAATTCGTTCACGTATTTTATATTATTTGTTTCCCTGATTAATAATTATCTAATATAGATTAAATTTTCCAAAGATGTAAAATTTACGATATCAAAAGCAATGAATGATACGATTAAAAGTGACATTTATGCGTGAAAAATTCTTTATAAAATGGCTCGCTCACATTCTCATTTTTATCTGCGCGTATAAAAAAAAAACGATTAAAAATCAAAAAATAAAAAAAATAAAAAAACAAAAAACTCCGTAATAACAACAATGATGATCTGTTTCCCAAATACTAAATCCGATCTAGAACGCATAATCAATCGCTCCATAACAGAACCAATGATCATCAATTATGGCAATCGCTTATTTTTTGTGACCCAGCACTTTCCAGCGCTGCGCCCGACATTAATACGTTTTAAAAGTCTGGAGCATTACGTGAATCACGCTGGTCAACAAAAGCCTTTCATATTGTTTAGACAATTATTTAATCACGAGTATCGAAAATTTTATGATAAAGTTTACCTCACAACAGTAAGTCCGTTAGTCTCACGGTCTTGGAAGGCACTGAGTCCAAATGACGCTAAAATTTTTATAGATTTTTCCAAAGAAATTAATCGCCACAAAAACAAAAGAATAATTATTAAAAATATCAGGTTTTACTCTCCGAAAAGAGGTAATTTTACAATTACAATTTTTTAATTTTCGAAATAAATTTTATTGTCATAATTGTATAACCCCCCCCCTTTTTTTTTTAATGGAAGTCGCCGATACAAGAGAGGAACGCACAAATTTACTAAAAGTTCCCGAGGACATAGAAAACGGGTTTATAGTGGAACTGTTCGAAAATGACTATCGCAAATATGGTCGTTAAATTTTTCTTTTTCCTTATATCGATTCTTTAAATTTTTTTTTATTTAAGCTATTAAGATTTATTTACTTTTAAGATTTTTTTTTGCTTTAATTTTTTTAAACATAACATGTAATAATAGTCAACCCGTTAAACCGACAGCCATTTTTCTTCGGTTTTCGGATTTAACGGGTAAATTTGTAAATCAATATAACATAGATTTTGTACTTCGTATTAACGGGGTTCATTATGTAATAAGAATAGATGTCTATTTTTAAGCTTTTAAGATTTATTGTATTTTTTTTTTTTTCTATTTTTTTTTCATTATAATGATTAATTTAATTTTTAAAAATAATAAAAAAAATATCTCTGATTTAAATTTTCACGGTTAATTAAATTTTAAGTTGCAGATTTTCTACGAGAATTTTTATTTGGATATTTTTGAAAGGAGTTATTTTTATTTTTTTCAAGGTGTTCAATTGGTCGGCGGGATTTTTGGTATGGGTTTGGTTTTAAGTCATCGTTAACTATTTAGCTTGATTGAATGATTCCATCTCCTTCTTCGCTTCCTTTAATGCTTGTTCGTGATGATCTTTTTTATTATTACTATTTATACATGTCACTGTTGTGCTTGAATTTAAAAATCTGTGTCAATTGGAAATTCACGCGCGTGAAACTTAAAATTAGCCGATCAAATCTTGTATCCAAACACACCCTACCTTAAATTTTATTTTGACACTGGTGTTCGAAAATCGACTGCGCCATAACACAAAACTAGTCTAATTTTAGAAATTACCTGCAGTTGATTTTCGGATTTGGTTAGCGCGCGCCGATTCCGCCGGAACAAGTAGATCAAAATTATCAGTCGCAGGTCATTGCGGATCTACGGGGAGGTGAAGTATCACCCACCCACTAATAAAAATTTTTTGATCAACACGGAATTTTTATAAAAAAAAATCACGTTTCATACACAAACTTGCTTGATTGTTACTTGAAATACATGAAAAAACCATTATTTTGATGTATTTTTTGCCAGAGTAAACAAATACCACTAAGCGAAAATCTTAACATGAAGTTGGACTACCAGTTCTATAAGTTCTATAATAATAATAAATTAAGAATCGGATAACATGCACAATTTCAATCTTTGGGCTTAATTTTTTTTACATAATAATAATAAATGCATTAGTTAAGTTCTAATTTCCAAACTTTTGCTTTTTAATATTAATATTAAACAAATTCTGATTATTAATTGGTAGTTATTTTTAAAGATTATTTTCATAATAATAAACATTTTACCTGATACAGTCGGCGCTCGATATAGTGAAGTTTTGGCTAGTACAAATTTGGAAACTATCTGCGTTAATATCCAATCAAATTCAATTTTTATGAAGATAGTTTCCAAATTGGTACTAGCCAAAACTTCACTATATCGAGCGCCGACTGTAATATTAATATACTAATATACATTGCTGGATGAAATAAAAGATTGTATCAAACAATATTTATTTAATATTTTCAAAAACAAATTCGCGTGACAGACTTTTTCAAGAATGGCTATTAATAAAATGGAAATAATGTCAGTTAATTTGATTTTTTAATATTTTTAAAGATTAGCTTCATGCTATTATTAATTTTTTTTTCATCCATTTTTCATTATTTTTTATATATATTTAGAAGTGTAATGATTAAATTAAAAAGTATTTATTTATCAATATATTAGCAGGATCTGATGAAGATGTTATTAATATGTAATATATAGGTTAAAAAAAAATTTTTTTTTATTAATGATTATTAATGGTTTTATTTATACATATATATATTAATATAAATAAATAACATATATGTTAAAAGTTGAGTTAAAATCATATCAATTGACTAGAAGATGACAATTATTTCAAGATTACAAGCACTGATATTATTGCTATTATTAAAAGGTATGTGTGATTATATTAATATATTAATTTCTTTTTCCAAAGGTTGAACGATCTGATGATCTGAGAGTGTACAATCCATTACACAATCATATTTTATTTATTATTAATTAATTATTTTTAGAAAATAGAAATTATTTGTATTTGATAGAAAATTCAACATCAAAATATTCTAATTAATATTCCTGTAATAACAATATATTATTAATAATAAATTATTAAAAGGATATTTATGCAATGTTGCATCAACTATTAACTATTGATTACTTTTTTATTTTTTTATTTTTTCAAAGAAAAAAAATGGAACGATCTGGTGGTGTACGATCAGAAACGATTGTTACGCATAATTATTATTATCATTTATTATTATTATTATAATCTTTCAATGGATAATGTAGTGGCAAGATTATTTTCTGATAATTCTGGTGCAGACTAAAAATTTTCTGAAACATTCATATGTTTCTTATATAATTGGTATGTGATTATTATTATTGATTTTTTCTATATATTTTAAAAAAAGAATATGATTAAAGATGTTATATGTAAAATAACTTCATGATTTTAGATAATTAAAATATTTGTTATTTATATATATTAGGAAAAAAATTTTTTTTTTCAAGAAATATTGGTATGTTATTATTCAATTTAATGAATTTAATTATCAGATCATTTGGAATAAATTAAATATTAACAAAATATATTTATATTGGGCAAGTTATAATGTTTTTTTATTACCAACTTGTATCCATGGCATTATGATTATTGCCACTACCATCATCATTACCACACTACCACCACCACTGCCACCACTGCCACCACCATTACCACCGTAACCCTTTAGAGCTTTGTTCCAAAACATTCAAACCTTGCTTGACGTACAGTACCGAAGGTCTATCATTAATAAATAAATTCTTTATTGTTAATTATTATTTCTCCAATTTTTTGTATTCATAATTATCAAACAATAAATTAACTACTATTGTTATTATTATTATTTTGAAATTTTGACATGTAATTTTAAAATTCTAAATAAATTCGGAATCTTCTTTGACATCCCGTTGTAAAACATATTTTTTTTTTTACAATCACATTAATAACCTTATAAATAACTATAAATCAGTCCCTTATAACTAAAAGCAAAATTTTTCTGACACAACCTTCCAAGTGGTTATAAGCGACATTGTAAGGAACACTTTGGCACAACTGTTGCTGTTGAAACACTTCCGACCTGGCGTAGAATAACCAATATTTAAACGACCCATTATGACAAACATTTTTAATTAATAAAAAAGGGGCCAATATTTAAATCCGTTGTAACAAGAAATCCGCTGTGGCGAGGTCGCTGTGACGAGGTTCGACTGTATATGAATTGATCGATATGGGAAGTTCTAATTTTCCAGAATCGATTTCCAAATTTGGAAGAACATGATATTTTTAGCTATATTTCTCACTAAAAAAGGAATAGAACCCAACAACCCCAATCAATATTTTGAAAAATTTCTGGCACGATAATTTTATGCAATAGAAATGGATGGACTTCTATTCTTTTATATATAAATCACGTATAGTAGTTGCACCATAAAATCTATTGTACATAATTTGATTTACATATACATTTGTACAATGTGACATGTCTGAGGAGAATGAGGAGAACTGATAAATATTAATGTATATATAAGGACTGTTACGAACAAACATTAAAGAAAATGAAAATTTGATAATTGTGTCGTCATTGAAAGAGAAGAGGAAGAACTTAATTCGATTATGAATCATCTCAAATAAATTCGAATTTCGAATTTGTGGCAAGATTTGGATTTGTGATAAGATTAGATTCAGATTTGTGGTAAGATTTGAATTTACATAGGATTTTTTTTCTGTGTCTTAATATTATTGTCATCTTCTCCTCCTATCTATCTATTTGAAAAAATTTTACATCCTTTCCAACTAGTGTTTGTTGCCAAAATTATTTTAAAAAGACAAAAGTCAAAAACCAAAATTAAAAGTTATATGACAAAACTAAATCAAAAGTCAAAAATCAAAAACTAGTTCCGACTTATGGCGAGACCTTTTGACTTTCGCACAGTTGCGAACCCTCAAAGTTTTGGAAAACCAACACTATTTTCAACTATAAGTAGTTTAAACTTCAAGTCCACTGATGATTGATATTATTATTAAGAATAGTAATAATGAAAATGATAAAATTTTGTTTTTATTATTATTATTGTGTTACATAAATTCGAATATTAATATTCAAAAATATTAAATTTTTGAATGAATACAATTACTAGAGGGAATTGTTCGATCGATCATAAAGGCCAAACGGAACAGTTAACAACAATTTAATGCCAAACACATGCCAAAAATCCGTTAGTCGATTGAACACCTTGAAAATATCAATCAATCTATTTATATTAACCATGAAAATTTATATTGCGTAAATTGGAGGTATTTATTTGCTTATTCACCAGCTATATATATATTAACATCAGGATGAAATAAAAAATAAACACTTAAATTTTTGACAAATAAATAAAAATATAATAAAAAAAAAAATTAATTCATGAATTCGCGCAACACATTAAATATTACCAAAAAAAAAAAAAAATAAAAATACAATTATTTGTAATAACTTAAAAAATATACAATTAATTATTTGTAATAACTTAAAAAAAAAATGCAATTAATTATTTGTAATAACTTAAAAAAAATGCAATTGTTTGTAATAACTTAAAAAAAAAAATGCAATCGTATGTAATAACTTAAAAACTTAAACTTAAAAGCTTAATAAATCTTAAAAGCTTAAAATAATTAGAATAATTAAATGATTAATAGAATATTTCTAATGATGTTTAAATGATGTCACTTTCAAACAATTCTTTGAAATATTCCTTTTCTTCCGCTTCAGTCACTTTGAAAATGTTGGATTCTTTTGTGTTGGTAGCGTGGCGGCTGACTTTTTTCTCTAAAAACAAAAAGCTTTTTTTATTAAAAAACAAAATTACGGCAATAAAATTTATTTCAAAAAAAAAAAAGAAAAAATTGTAAAAATTACTCGTTTTGGGTGAATAAAAATTGATATTGCTGATATTATTGATTGAGTTTTTTCTATTTTTTTCATCATTGATATCTTTCGAGAAATTTTTGAAAAACTGTTTGTCGCTGAGACTTAGTGCCTTCCACGATCTGGAGGCTAAAGTACTTAATTTTCCAAGGAAAACTTTGTTACAATGGTTCTTGTACACTTGGTTAAATACTTGTCTGAATAGGGTAAAGGGCTTCGATTGGCCTGATATTTTTTCGACATAATAATCCAAATTTTCGAATTGAATTAAAATAGGTGGTAGCTTTGAATACTGTGTTACAAAAAACCATTTTCCTTCATGGCTAATGATGCTCGGTTCGACTATCTTGCGATTTATTTCAAATCCCATGATAATAAATTTATTTATTTTATTTTATCAGCACAAAGAAAAAATAACTTTGATAAAAAGTAGCTCATTTTATAAGAAATTTTCACGTATGAATTTTACTTTAATTACATCATTCATTGCTTTTAAGTATCGTAAATTTTATATCTTTGGAAAAAATAATATTAATATTAGTATATACTTGATAATTATTAATCAGGAAAAATCAATAATATAAAAATATCTAACGAATTGAAGAATTAATTGAAAACTTTGCCCTGTTGTATATGATTACGAGAATTAGGAAAAAAATATTTGACATTTTTATTAATAACCGAATTAATGTATGCATGCGTGATGGATATATTATTTGATGCCAATTTCCGACATTTTACGAAGTAGTAGTAAAGAGGCTTATTTTCCATGAGCTTATTCGACGGCAAATTATTATTATTACTATTATTACAGGGAAAAACTATTGAGACAATCAATAATACGATTGATATTATAATTTGACACGACTAAAAATAAATTTAATTTCCTTTTTATTTGGTAACAAATGATTACGATTATTCGCAAATATACGACGGATAATTGAATAATTGAACATATCAACATAATTGGAACATTGTAATAATCACATTAAAATAACGATATGCATTATGGTGATTAGTTAATTACTAGTATTTTTATATTTTTCAGCCTTAAATTTTCTAAATTTAGAAATCATAAAAAACCAAATCTGCATACTTGCAATTCTTGGTTTTTTTCAGAATCCTTGCTGAGTCTTCCAAACGGAATATTTAGAAAGAAATTACAAGTTGTGTATGATACATACTCCAAAAAAAAATTATTTCTTTTGCCATTTTTGTGCTCGTGATTTGGTTAATTACGAAAAAATTGTTATTAAAAAAAATAATAAACAATAGGTGTGTATTATCAAAAATAATATACATCAAGACGCGTTGACCTTTTTTTATGTGTAGTACCAAGTGTTGATTATTACCATATAAATATGCTTTTATATATTAAAAATTTGCATATTTCTTTACACAAGATCTATTCAGTAACACAAGTAATACTAAAATATCATTATATTAATAAAATAATACCAATAATAAATATTATCATCATTAGCAAGGCAAAATCGTATTAATTAAAATACTATGGTTCAATAATGATAATAAAATTACCAAGGGAATAAAACATAAGGAAAGTGGATTTAAAATTTTATTCGACTCCATGTTTGTTTAACGATTCTTATTCAAATGATTTTTAGTTTTATAATTGTACAATTCAGAATAATTGCACTTGAAAATTCTTTAAAATATTTATTTAACGATTAACAATACAATAATGATAATAATAATAATAATAATAATAATAATAATAACAATAATAATAATAATAATAAAATATTTTTATTTTTTTGTTATAAAAAAAAAAATTATTCTAGACAAGTTACACACCAACATGTCACGTAAATGAGAAGGTCCCTCAAATATATTAAAATTTCTCAGTCAGGGCCCTAGAGAGAGTATACGATTGCTCAAAAATATTATAAATAAACTTTTATATTAAGAAATTCCAATAACGAATTGCTGATGCCATATTGCTATTACTAATTTTATTAATGTTAATATTAAATGTGTGGCGTAAATGTCGAATATTCTATTTATTAATCAATTATTATTACACACAAAAAATCAAATTATACTTTAAAGCCTTGTTTGTGTTTAATTGCAATTATTAAAATGGATAGTTACAGAATTATAGTAACTATAGGAATCAAATACCATAAAAAATGAATGATTTAGTTTCTTTGATGATTTCTTTATTTGGAGATTTCTCTTTTTAAAAAACAAAATATTATATAACGAATAACAGCAAGTTACATCCATATTTACTTTTATATACTTTGTATATTCACGATTAAAAAAAACAAAAACAAAAACAAAAACAATGATGACTCGTAAATTAAATTTGGCCCATTCGTATATTTATAATAATAAAAACAACAACAGGTGATATTTGATGGATGGAGGCATTCACATACAAGGAAATGATTAAATAGCTAAATCATTAAAGATATATAATTAATTATATTTAAAATATACAATAAAAAAATTGCAAGACTACAAGACTATGTCAATCAAGCTATCAAGCTGTTATGTTTGTGCATGATTTAAAATTTTATTGTGCTAATTTAGGGTGCGACAACAATAAATATTTTCTCGTCTGATTCAAAGAAATCTGGCACTCATGATGATGACGATGGTAATTATACCATCATGTAAAAAAAAAGAATCATCTGACTTAAAAATATTCAGATCTTAAAACGATAAAACACTCAATGCCTTTCTAATTCATCAAGGATGTTATTATATTTTTTCACGTTATTATATTGTCGATTATGAATCACCGACATCAAAAGCAATTTTTGGATCCTGTAAAGGCGAAAAATCCATTTGATGCAATTCATAAGAACCTAGGTTGTTTCCAGTATACTTTGGATAGAAACATCTTCATTCCGATGTTACCGATCTATTCAAAAAATCCCAACCTTTAAAAATATGCCATTGCGTTCGATCGAGGGAGGAATATAACGACGATCCAATAATATTTCATTGATAATTAAGAAAAATATATGTACATCACTTGAAAGATTACAAAAAAAAAATCACTTTATTTCATTTATACATATATCAATATAGGATCGTCAGGAGCTAACCAAAAAAATACCAAGATTATATATAAAAAACAGAAATATCTTTTTGAATCTCTCTCACTTTATTAAATGCATGGGAAAATTGTAAACCCTAATATAATAAAACAGTTTTCTCTTGGAAATTTTTAAAAAACATGTTAAATAAAAATGAAATAAAACTAGGTCTAGTTCGATTTATAGATAATATAAGTTATTGTTACAATACTTTTTTAAGTATTATATTTTATTATATTTTTAGTCAACAAAAATTACATGTTCATAAACCATTTAATGGTTACCATCCGGCGATTTTGATCACAGGAACTTCGGTGGGGATCGGACATGATGCAGCTTTAACACTGGCAAAGAAAGGATATACAGTATTTGCAACAGTTCGTAAACAAAAGGATTTGGAAGATTTAAAGAAAAAATTTGAAGAATCAATTGATGATGGCGGTGATGGTAGCGATGGTGGTGATGGTGGTGATGGTGATAATGACAATAATAATCGTGGTCGACTTATTCCTGTGATTATGGATGTTACAAAGAAAAAAGATATTGATGATGTTTTTGATAAAGTAAAAGAAGAAATTGAAAAAGAACGCATACCATTTGTTGGATTAATTAACAACGCATGTTTAGCTGTTTATTTGCCAATCGATATGACAAATGACGATTGCTTTAAAGGTATTTTTGAAATCAATGTTATGGGTGCTATCAACGTTACAAAGAAATTCATGCCATTGTTGAGAAAAAGTCATGGTAGAGTTATTAATCTTGGTAGCATGGCTTCTTGGAGTGGTTCACCTACGATGGGAATGTATTCTGCTTCAAAAGCTGCTATCAGGTCTTTAACAAGTATTTGGAGAATGGAATGTCGTCCATTGGGTGTGAATTTCTCATTAATTGAACCTGGTAATAATAATAATAAGTAATGAATAGATTTTTATTTATCTGTTTATTACTAGATTTTTTGATTTTTCTAATTATTATTATTATTATTATTATTATTATTATTATTATTATTTATATTTATACTTAGGTGCTGTTGTTACACGTTTAACCGAACGACAAGCATCTATTTGGAAGGATTTTACAGATTTCAATTCGTTATCATCGTCACCATCATCGTCAGAAATCAATTCAAAATATTTCGATCCAAAACATGATATGTCATCAAATGAGCTTTCAATATACGAGAATGCCAATAGGATGATTGCTAAATTATCAGGTGATTTTGTGTCAAATGCTATTCCACCTTTTGTCGTGACTGATGCCATCATACACGCGTTATCTTCACCATATCCAAAGAACACATATTATGTTGGTTTAGATTCTAGAATTGTTGCTGGTTTGATTTGGCTATTAGGTGACAGAATTGTTGAAGCTGTCATCGTTAGAGCTTTAAATAATAACGGTGGTGTATTTGAACAACAACAACAACAACATCATATTGAATGAAATTAATAAATTTTAAATTTTATTTATTTTATTAAATAGTTACACAATAGTGTGATCAACTTATTTATTTATTTGAATTTTTGTAATTTTTGTTTACATTTGAAATTGGCCAATGATAGTCAGTCACAATAAAGATTGAATGACGTGAACTTTAATTCACTGATTCGTAAAGATGAAAAGAAGGAACGTTTAACGGACGAGAAATGTAAATTTCCAAAATGTTAATGAGAAATTTGTGTACTTGAGCAAAGGAGTATTACTAAAAAAAAGGAAAAAAAATAGAGGCCCTTATATTATCTATCATATTCTTTGTCTGAATCTTTCTGAATGTTCTTCTTCATGATATAAGTTTGAAATTCTTTAATTATCCATACCATCCATATAAGCATGAAAAAGAAAAAGATGATTTGGGGTAACAAATCGATCAGAGGAATAGATTCATTGGCACACAATTATATATCTTGATGAAATATATTTTTATTATCATATTTTATTATTCATTTTTCTTTCAATTATTAAAGTGTATATATAAATAAAGAATCTAATATCTATAATCTACTCTATAAAAAAAAAAAAATCGATATAAAAAAAAAACGGGATATATTTTTCGCTCGTTTGCCAATTCCGATAACGAATGAAATCGAATTATTTGATTATTGCCAGAGAAAAAAAAAACGAAAAAAATTATTGGTCACGTCTACATCCACAACGGTGGTAGTAGTAATTATAGAATATTAAAGTGTCGTTACAATCATCATAGTTCTTAGGAACTCCTGGATGATAAGCACATTGTATTTCATTATCATCTAATTCCAATTTTTCTTTTTCTTCTTTTTTAGATTTTTTTGCATTTTTATTTTGTAGTTTACCGCCTCTCTTGCGTTTATTATCATGACTACACTCGACCCACACATGATTCCTTGGCCTAATTTTTTTTACACTGATGAAAAAATTCATGAAATATTCTTGGAAAACATGATCAGAATGTTTCCAAATATCTTTAAACATCCCACTAATAGTTTTAAGACTTCTTTCCATTTCACCAGCATTTTTCTCATATTTCAATAAACTTTTATGTGCCAAGCCTCTAAAAATTATAAAATTATTGCCGGATTTTAGTTTTATTGGCGGTAGACTTGAAACATACTCTTCCACAGTTGGAATTGTAAAAAAGATTTCTAAAATTGGAACATAAGCTATCAGTACAGCGGCAACATCAACGCCACCAGTGACGATGCTACCGTTATTGTCGTTGTCGAAAGCAATCAAACAAGGTTTTTGTTTTACAATATAATTCTTGAAAAAGTTTTTGAAATGGTCGTCGGCAATTTCCCAAGAAATATTCAACAATTTTTCGACAGCCATATTTGTATGTTCATCAATTACTTTATTTCTAATAAAAATTGATGATAAAGATGGTGCCATCAATGAAGTAAATATCCAATTACTGCATTGTGGATTTGAAAGTTTTCTTATTTCAAGCATCTTTCTTCTATCAAAAGGGACAAGATTATTGTTTATTAAAAATGAAACTTTATCGTCCCTGATGATAATACGAGGAGGAGACACTTCATGCGATAAAGAAGGAATTAAAAATAATGGCAAGGAGGAGGATGATGAAGAGGATGGTGAAGAAGATGCTGGGGAAGAGAATGATCGTGATGATAATTGCTCAAAATTATCTTCACATTTTTGTGTATAAGCATACATTGAAATCTTAAAAAAACAAGAAGAACCAAGATTCATAAAGAAAAATAAAAAAAATTTTTATTAAGGGTGCAAACAAAAAGTTTTTTAATTTTAAAGAGAGAGAGAGAGAATTTATTATATATGTGTTTTGGCATCTTCCGTCAAACAAATAAAAAGATAAATTTGGTTACTTAATGTTAATTACTTTATTTTAAGAAGTAATATATTAAAATAAAATAAAATAATATAATATAATAAATATAATAATATGTGGATGATTTGTAATAAAAAAAAAATAATTCCGAGATGAATAATGAAAGATCTCACCAATCATAATTTCTCTGCTGATAAAATTACGTTAGTACCACCCGCTATAGGGAATTAATCGTTTTTGTTCCTGAATAAACACATATTTAGTAATGATAATAATGCTTTGATATTAATAACAACAAAAATTCGTAATTGTCTTTATATAGAAAGTAATTTAAAAAAGTATCGAATTAAAATAAATTTTTTACGACGGAGAAGAAATTCCATTCCGAACTTTAATCAGTTCATTCAATCATTACTAAAAAAATTTTATGAATAATTATAGAATTAGTAAAAATACTAACCGAAAACATCCGACCATCTTATTTTTAGTAATTGATTAAGGAATACAATTCCTTTAGACACATCCAAAGAACTATCCGTGCATTGTTGTTGTTGTTGTTGTTGTTGTTGTTGTTATCATTATTACTATTGTTATTATTATTATTACTATTATTCGGAAGAGCTGTAAGCGACGGGTTGGATACTTTTTCGTTAATTGTAAAAGGACCTTGTACTCCAGAATGATTCATACACCAACCGCTTTTATTCTTATCATTATCGATAAGATTCATTATTAATAGTATAGTAGGACGGCAACAATTAATTCACACGGCATATCCTCTTAATATTGTTTACAATTTCTTGGGAATATTCTTTTATTTTTGATTTTGAGAATAATGGCTTGGACTTGCATGTAATCATGTAACTTTAATAGGAAATGTGTAAAGGAGTTAATAGTCCTTGGCATTTTGATGATGAAAAGAAGGAGGAGGAGAAGAAGAAGAAGAAGAAGAGAAGAAGAAGAGGAAGAAGAAAAGAATTTTTATAATTCTGTCGTTCGGATTAACAATTATTCCGGGTGTTGGCGCATAAATTTCTGTTTAAATCATTACATCATTTATTATCATTATTAATTTTCACGATTCCGCCGGTTATCATTATCATTATTATTCGGAAATGATCATGGTTCGTTCAATTAAAAAAAGTAAAAAAACATTATAAATATTATTGTTTTTGTTGCTGATTTAGTAATCAGAAGTCCATTCAACCGATTACTTGGATTCAAAAAAACCTTTTATATACACGTATTTTAAGTGTATGATATGTGCGAGAAAATTAGTATGACAGCGATCGATCTAATTGATTCGTTGACATTCATGATTTAATTGATTTTGCAAGTCTTTTTAATTCATTTATACATTGTCGATTTCTTTGTTTAATACCATATTATTATTATTATTTATTTAAAAAAACCTTAAATGCAATATAATGGTACATATGTATGTATATCTGTATAAGTGAGTGTGTGTGAAAAAAAAAGACTAATTACAAATGAATAAAGTGAAAATGAAACATAATTAATAAATATATACGTTGACTTAAAATCTATTAATATTAAAAAACCTTAAAAGGAGATGATGGCAGACAAAATAAAAAATATATATATACAAAAAAATAAATTTAAAAAATAAAAAATATATATAATCTAAAAGTTCTATAATGTTATTGTATGTGTGTGTGATAATATTAAATTAAAATTATAATAAATAAAAAAAAAAGTCCACAATAATAAAACAATTAAATAAAAAAAAAGTCCCTTCACAATAATAAACAATAAAATATTACCTCATAAAAAAAAAAAAAATCAAATAAATAAAAAATAAATAATTAGAATAAGTCTCCTCCTGCAATTAATTACCTATCCCAAAAAAAAATTTTTTGTTGTATGAGAGTTAATGATCTTTCTATCTTTTCATCTTTCCTGTACTTTAATTATTTCTAAACATCCAATTTAAGTTCCCAGATGTATTGTTATTATCGAGAAGATTTTCGAAATCATGATTAGATCCGTTAGACAAATTTGCAAGAAAATCGTTGAGTTGGTTGTTGTCAAATTCGTCGTTATTAAATTCGACGTTGTTGAATTCGTCGTTGTTGTTTAAGTCGTTGTTGAATCTGCTATCGTGTTCGTTGATAGACAAAGATTCAAAGTTGGTTTCAAAGTTGGTTTCAAAGTTGGTTTCAAATAGTGGGTAATCATTCGAATCCGGATTAGCAGCTACTAATGGGCTGTAAGGG
The DNA here is from genome assembly GCA_910592215.1 of Entrophospora candida. Classification (NCBI taxonomy): domain Eukaryota; kingdom Fungi; phylum Glomeromycota; class Glomeromycetes; order Entrophosporales; family Entrophosporaceae; genus Entrophospora; species Entrophospora candida. The sequence continues at coordinate 20,224 of CAJVPN010000246.1, forward strand.
CTATGAGCTATCGCCGGCGAAGACATTGATGATAGTGTCGTCACTGAGGGTGATGTGTCACAATAAATCATTGGGCTGTTGCTTAATAAGAAGTTGTTCTGCAACAGTTTGGTTCCTGGGCTATTAAACGATCCGGCCAAGCTGGGGCTGCTAGTAAAGGATGAACTAGAAGAACCGTTATTACAGTTTATTGATGAACTATATCCACTGCTGTAACTATTATGAGCAGTAGTGCTAGTATGATAACCAGAATTAGGTATTGGAATTGCAGTATCGTCCGGCACCTGAGTATATTCTTGAGCATAATATTCACTAAATGGCACATCTTCGTATTGTATTTCAATTAATGGTGGCGATGGTTGAGGATTTGATTGCTCTGGTAATGGGATGGAAATATCAGTGTGAGTGGCTTTATTAGGGGAAGTAAGAGAAATCCGAGGAATTGGAAAATCAGGGGAAGTATTTGGTTGCTCTTGTGGAGGTTTTTGTGTTTTTGTTTTTGTTTTTGATTTTGGTCTAACATTTTTATTTACTGGCGACAATGAAGAAGAAAAAGGAGAAAAGTGAACAAATTTTTTATGATTGAAGTCTTTTTTTAAGTGAGATTCAAGACTTCGGAATTCATCTTTAACAGTTGAATCAGCAGATGCCCAAATATCGCTGGTGATATGAGATTTTTCATTTCTATTGAACTGGGGAATTACTTTACTAAAATAAGTACGAAATATAAAATAATCATTCATGGATCTAATAGCTTCTTTAGATCTTCTTGCTTCGCTCCCATACTCTTTCTCGATCTCTTCCTTATCTGGAATACTACACTCGTACCGTTCACGCTCATTTGTCGTTAAACAGATAGACACCACTATCTTTTTATAATCCCTTACCTCTATTGACGTTTTATAAATATGCTTTACCCGTTGTTCTTCTTTGCTAGCCTTATTTTTGTGCTTTTTGATGTTGAAATCGTTATTATTAGGATGAGGCTTAAGTCCTGAGCACAAAATTTTACTATAGTTCATTGTAAGAAAAAAGGGTAGCTTTGATTTGTTACAAGAAAATTCTTTTATAGAGTATAAATATTGTACTTATTGTACAAATATTATTTTTAATATATAAAGTTATTCTACGATACTATGTTATATACTCTTTAAAAAATTTTATTGTGGATAGTGGTGTTGTTAAGCAGGAGGAGAAGTATGTGTGTATATAAATGATTTTTTTAATACTAAAAAAAATATAAAAAATATTATTAGAATATTTTTGTATATATTTTTGAATTTTTTGAATTTTAATTTATTATTGAAGGGATTTTGTAACGATCAAAAAAACATTCATTGCTCTTATGGCCCTTTATATAGTTTTTTTGATTTTTATAATAACAATATATTTCAATAATACTACTATTGTTTAAAAAAACGTGGTATTCTTACCATTATTATTTCCATTATTTATTTTAAAAGCTGTGTGTATATTTCCAAAATGGCAACACATGAAAGAGACCACCATTTATTTTTCTTATTATGACTGAGTTACTTCTCCGAGCCTATAAAAAAATTTCATTTATGAAACAAAATTAATTACACAAAGGATCCTCTTTGTCTATCCTTATTTTTTGTAACTTTTTTCTACAAAAGAAATAAATATCTCTCATACTTTATTTACTCAAAAAAATTTTTTAAAAACGCTTTCTCGTCATATCATGTCATCAAGTCCCCCCCACTATAACAACAACAAAACTTAAATTAAAATTTACCATAAATAATATATGTACATCTTTACAAATATATATATTATGTATATATATATATGTATGTGTTTAACGTATTGTACGTAATATAATATAATAAACACATTATAATTATAATGTATAATGCTGTTGTTATAGAAATTTCTTTCAGAATTCTGGTAATGCCTTCCATGGAGTCGGGGCAGAATTCTAATTTTATTTCTAGAAATTATTATTAGTGTAACAACTATTAATGATATGATGTAACACACACGATCTCATTTCTTTATAAATAAAATAATTTTTCTTCTTGAATTCAATCATTATTAAAATCCATCATTTATCAACTACAACAACCATCGTCAGTAATATATAATAAAGGTTTTAAAAAAAATGTCTTTAACATTATACATTGTTCGACATGGAGAAAGGCTTGATCAAGTTGATCCTACTTTTGCTTATACCTCTCCTTCACCTTACGACCCACCCCTTACTGATATAGGCAAAAAACAAGCCAATAAATCAGGCTCATACATTCACGATTTACAACTTGAAAATGTGGAAAATCAAAATAATAAATTGGAATACATAATAATCACAAGCCCTTTCCTAAGAACAACCGACACCGCGATTGGTATAGCAGAAGGAATAGCAGCCGGTTCTAAAAAATCTGATGCCGCTGAAAATATTAAAAGACCTTTTGATATTAAATTATGCATAGATCCTTCATTATCTGAATGGCATACAAGTATTTATTTCTCAAATGCTGTACCTAATAGTATCGTTACCTTACGATTTGACGAATTACACCAATCATTTAAAAATGAAGAACAAAAAGAACAAAAATCATTTGAAGTCGATTGGAGTTATAAACCAGTTTCTTCCGAATTACCAAAATATCCTGAGGGAATACAAGATGTATTAACAAGGTGTACCTCGTCCATGGAACATATTCTTGAACCTTATGTTAAAGACATATCATTAAATAATAACAAAGATAAAGATATTATTTTGATTATTGTGACTCATGGTTGGTGTTTTAATGTGATTCAAGAAGCATGTGCTAAAACTTCAAATTGGAAAAATGCTGAATATTGTGCTGTTACTCGAGCTCGATGGATACCTAAATCAGAAAATGATAATAATGCTGTCCAAATCATTATTACTGAAGATGAAGATGATAATAAAAATGTAAGACACGATAAACCAAAACTTGAAGCTTTAACTAAATACGGTGAATTCGATTTAGATATTATTTCTACAACAAACCATCTAAAAGGATTGTCAGCGAATGGTGAAAATGATTAATTTTTCTATATATAGTTTTTTTATTTTTTTGATTTAATTTTATTATTTTTATTTTTATTTTTACAAATGTTATTTATAATATTTTACCATTCATTAAATAATTTTTTCTAAAAAAAAATCCTAATTTAATGTAATATAGAGTAGATTTATACATAATAATAAAATCCATATACAAACATTCATTCATAAAATGTGATTTTTTTAAAACAAAAAGGTTCTGAAAAAACCTGTTTTTAAAAAATGTTTCAAAAATGGATTTCTCTTTTTATAAAACAAAGGATATTTATTAGAAATCTTTTGCCTAAAAGAAAAAACCTAGCCATGATTTAATTATCCTTTTCGTATCCTGGTTCACTGCTATTCGTGAATGTTTTGTTGCTGGACTTGCGATATAGTTGGTTTTGTTTACTACCTTTTCAGATTGGAATAATCAATATAGATCATTTGGATCCTTTCGATGATGTTTTAAATTACAAAGTTCAAGAAAGTCTATTTTTTGCAACGGGATCATTGTTTTCTTGGCTGGTTGGTGTACACGCTCACAGAATAACCAATTCTATATTATTATTTTACAAGGAAATCGGGATGATGTGGTGTTCCTGAAACAATAATTACACAGACAGGTCACGCAGTTGCTATTATGATTATTGCCTTTTATTATTATAATTATTATTATCATCATTATTATTTCTATATATATATTAATTATGTATATATATATGTGCGTTTGGATCAGAATCTAAAGTGTCAAGTGTCGTGGTTCGGGTATTCCCTTCTGTTTAGAAAAGCCTTTTTTTACTAAAACGCTACTTGATCAATCACCCACGTGTTATCACCAAACAATGAAAAACCAATTACTTCATACACGATAATAATAGATTAGACGAACTACTTCACAATGATCATTGTACATACATGCAAGAGGTAAATGACGTGAAGAGTATTAAAAAATACAACCAGAGTGCATGCAAAGATTTTGGTACTCTTAAATCATGCAGTTTGTAAAAATTCACAGAGATAATTGTCAATCAATCCTAATGCATACATATATTTATTTAAATAAAAAAAAAAATAATATAATAAATAATAAATAGTTTAAATTTACAAATAAAGAAAATATTTAAATGTCAAATAAAAAAAGGAATTTTTAAAAACAGCATTGACACAAAACCGATACTCTAAGCGAGGAAGATAATAATATGAGTTTTAATGATTTTCTAAAATTATTACCATTATCATCTAATTATTTAATTATTTCCTCGGCTAATCTTTTTCTTTATCATCATCAGCTTCTATAACTGTATTCACTGCCAGCACTACCATTACTAATATTATTAATACTGTTTCTGCTGTTTCTAATATCATTATATTTATTATAAGTATTTTTCCTGCCAACATTAACATTAGTGTTATCTCCAACACCACTGCCAGGATTTCCAAAAGCAGGACTGCCACTAGAAATGTCATTTGTTTCTATTTTTTTTAATGTCTTTTGTGCGTATTCATTTTTATTATCAACCTTTAAAATTTTTTGTAAATCCAAAGTTGCTTCCTCCACTTTACCCTTCATCACATATATATTGGATCTTTCCGTTAATGCAAATATATTTTGTGGCTCACGTAACAATACTTTATTTAGGTCTATTAGCGCTTCATCATATTTTCCCAATACTGAATAAGTCGCCCCTCTATTACTTAATGCTTTTGTCTCATAATCAATATTAAATGCTCTGTCGTGAATGTTTTTCAATGCTCTATCTAAATCATGTAATGATTTTGTATGTGATTTTAATAGCCTATGTACCATTCCTCTAAGTGCCAATGGATATCCCCAATCTGGAGATTCTTCCAACACTGGATTTAAATCATTCAAGGCCTCATTATATCTACCCAGATTAATTAGGGCTTCAGCCCTATACGATAATGCCCAAACATTTCTTGAATCTATTACCAAGCATTTATTCAAATCCTTCAACGAATCATCATATTTCTCCAATATAATATTCAACGCACCCCTAGTCTCCAATGCAAAAACGTATTCAGGATCACACTCCAACACTTTATTCAAATCAAACAATGCCTCGTTATATCTCTTTAACATATGATACACTGCCCCACGATTAGTTAGTGCAAATACACTAGGAGTATTCTCGCCATAAAGTTTAATCGCCTCGTCCAAATCTCTCAACGCCTCTTCGTATCTTCTAAAATTTCTGTTAACTGCTCCACGACTTTCTCTCGCCATTACATTATTAGGATCAATCGACAATGCCAAATCCAAATCAGTTAGTGCTTTTGGTCCACGTCCTAACATTCTATAGACTTCACCTCTTCTTGCTAATGCAAATACATTGTTTGGATCAAACTCTAAAACTTTATTAAAATCAATTATCGATTTATCAAATTGTTTTGTAAGTCGGTACATCTCACCACGCCTTTTATATAAATTTATATCATTTTTTGACATGTTTATTGCGTTGTTTAAATCTTCTAAACTCTTATCATACTGCCCCAATTTCTCATTTATTTCACTACGTTTAATAATCAATTCTAAATTCATAGGCTGTAATTGTAATGCTATAAATAAATGATCCAAAGCTTCATGTTCACGTCCAAGCAAATGTAAAATTTCCGCTTTGTTTTTATGCGCAAGAAAATTCCTTGGGAAAATTTGTAAAATTCTATTAAAATCTTTCAACGCCTCATTTTCTTTACCAACCTCTCTATACAAGACACCTCTTTTCTCAAGCGCTAATAAATTATCCTCGTTACTTAATGCAGCATCCAAATCTGCAAATGCAAGTTCATAATGTCCAAGGCTTTTATAAATATCACTTCTAATGGCTCTGGTGGTTGAGGCTTGTTTAGGATCCATTTCTAATGCTTTGTTCAAATCTTGTAATGCCACTTCATATTCATGCATTTGTGCATAAATTTTTGCTCTACGAGTCAACGTGTAAATATTAGTTGATTCTAATAGTAACGCAGTATTCAAATCATCTAACGCATCTTTAAAACGTTGCATAGTACTATAGACTTGCGAGCGAGAAATTAATGCACGAGTGTTGTTGGGTTGGATTCTAAGGCATCTATTCAAATCAGCTAAAGCGTCTTCATATTTGATTTGTCGACGAAAAACTTCACCACGAATTTCCCAAGCACGAGGTTTCTTTGGTTTTTTTGTTATTGCATCGTTCAAATCACGAAGTGCAAGCGCCAATTCATCAGCACTTAGGTAAGCAAATGCTCTATCGCATTTCAATGAATAACTATTAGGAATTTGGGTCAATATTTCCGAGTATAATCTAATGGCATACTGGTATTGACTATTTTGTAAACTTAAAGTTGCCTCCTTATACTTTGGATGTTGTTCTTTAGATTTTTTGAATATACTTGAAAATCTTTTGCTTGTTGTTGTTGGTGGAACGGATTGTCTTCTGTCTTTTCCTATTCTGTTATTATTATTATTACTACTGCTACTATCAAGGCTTACAGGTTTCATACCGGAGCTAACATGTTTTGCATCAGCTGCAATATTTGGATTATTTGTATAATTCATATGTGCATTGTTTTTGTTGTTGTTAGCATCATAATAATTATTTTTATTTGAACTCATTCGATTATTTGTATCGAAATAAGTTTCACCATTATATCCTCCTTGTAATTGTTGTTGATTTTGATAATATTGTTGTTGTTGTTGTTGTTGTTGTTGTTGTTGTTGTTGCTGTTGCTGTTGTTGTTGTAACGTTGGATTGTAAATATTATTGTTGTTATTGTTATTGATTCTGACTAGTTGTGAGTTATCTGTTTGATTGTTAGTAGGAGATAGGTATAAATTTTGAGGTTGATTTTCAGATGAATTAATATTATTATTATTAGATATAATTGTGGCGATGGTATTCTTATTATCATCATTAGAGATGCCAAGTTCATTTAATTGATCAACTACTTCATTATTTGGTTCATCCTGAATTTTTCGATTGTCGGGCGAACTTGAAACTCCATTTTGTTGCTGTTGATAATGATATTGTTGATTTTGATTATTAATCGATACAGACGGTGACGATGATGATATTTTTTGAGGATGATATTGATAATTAGAGTTATTGATGTAATTCGCACCTATACCATTATTTTGTTGAATGTAATTGTCATTTGAAAAACCTTGATAAGCTGCTGTACTATTATCGTTACTCTGTCGTATATTATAATTATAGTTAAAATTAGATGTACTATTAGAAGGTGGTGTATGAACCTTTGGACCAGGAACATCATCGTCTCTAAATATTATATGAGGAGTAAAAGTTTTTCCCAACGTAATAGGTAACTCATTAATTTGTAAAATATCACCATCACCATCATTATTTTTTTTCTCGATCTCAAGTGGTATATCGTCAGAGTGTTCATCAATTTTTTCTAATGCAACTGTATTAGAATTTGAGAAAGTATCTAAATTTGTAGAATGATCTTGTAGATCCTCTGTGTAGGCAGATTTATTGTTATTTAACAAAGCATTGTTTGTATTTTGTGATGATTGTTGTGGTTGTGGCGGTGATATTGATTGTGGCATTTGTTGTGATTGTTTATCAGTATAAGTAAAAATGTTTTCAGAATATTTTTGTAGTCTAGCTTGGGGCTCTTTATCTTGATTCTTTGGCGGCGGTAGTGGAGGAAGAGGTTGTTGTGGTGGTGGAAGTTGTGGTGGCAAATGTTGGGTTTGTGTATATGCTGGTTGTTGTGATTGTTGTGATTGTTGTGGTGGTGAGAAGTGTAATGGTCGTTGTTGTTGATAATTAAGTGGTTGTGGAATTTGTTGTTGGTTATTTGGTTGAGGAGGGGTGACATCAGGAGAAGCACTTGTTTTAATGTTAAAAACTTGACTTGATTTCTTTAGTTGATAATGCTTGGTAGTTGGTGATGATGTTTTAGTATCTTTACCTGATACATTTATTGAAGAAGAAGAAGAACTTGAATGATTTGAAAAATCTTCTGAATCCAAAGGATAAATGATAGATTGACGACTATTATTATTATTAATAGTTGCGGTTGCGGTTGCAGTTGTATTAATATTACCATTAGTAGTATTTTTATCTAATTGTTTATTAACATTAATATTACTAATGTCATTATTATCTATTGATTTAGAGGTAATACCATTTTGTTTTTTAATGGATGGTGATGGTATAGGTGGTAGAGGACTGTCGGATTTAGTAATTGGCCTTGAAGGAACTTTAGGTGATGTTTCTGCGACTACATTATTAACATATAATTTGTCAAAAGTAATATCTGAACTATGAGAGTGTCTAACTTTATGATTAGGAACGTGAGAATAAGTAGCAGTAGTAACAGCAGGTTGAGAATTCTCATAATTCATATTATCTTCGTTATTGTTAAAATACTTGGAACCATATTTTCCTAAATTTTGTGATGGGCTATCATAATTGAATGTAGCAGATGGATCGTTATTATAATTAACATTGTTAAAATATGGACCATTGTTATCATCGTCATCATCATTATTGGAATAATTAACTATTGGAGGGAGTGCATTTGAATCAGAGACATCGGGCCTTATATGATCTTTTATTACACGTCTTTCGTAGTCAGAGATTGGGGAAGTGGTATGTGATGTTGGTGCAGAAGTATTTAAAGGAGAATGTGAAAAACGCTGAGAATTTTTTTTCTGTTGATCCTGGAGTGGTTTAATATATTCATATAAACTTTTTTTTTTATATTGATTTCTTTGAGTTTTTTTTTGTTGAAATTGTGGATTATTATTTAGATCGTTATTATTATAATAACTATCACGCTATAATGTTTAATAATAATTAAGAATTAACAATATTGTATATGATCTTTGGTACAGTACTAAATTTTTACTAAATATTCATTTAACACTTACCGAATAATGTTCCATTTTTTCTTTATTTATAATTTTTTTATAGCAGTAGAGAAAAAAAAGAAAAAAGTTATGCGTGTTTTTTAAAACCCTTTCAGTAAATGGAGTAGTAATATATAAAATAAATAGAATAAATAATAAGTGTAACAGTAAAAGATATATAAATAAATTTATTATTATTTTTAGAAGCCTTCTTTCCCATTAAGCCTCCCCATTTCTAAGTAATATTCCAAATTTGATTGGTTCACCGGAAGTATTCAAGTTCTTCCCTTAGAAAACTCAAATTTAAAACCTAAAATAGGTAGTATTACAAAGAAACTTTGAATATTTATATTATTATTAGGTTGAATGGCCAATGAATTGTTACACACACAAAATGTTTAACTTAATAACTTAATAATTGGATAAAAACCTTTAAATGATACAAGCAAAAATCTATCATATTTATCATTTTATCATTCTATGAATCCGTTTTCAATGAAGGCTTTTTAGGATATTCCACACAGCCAAGCACCACCGGAATATGTCACAATTTCCAACTATGTGTAACATGCATGAGTCATTATTATTAGATATTTAATAAATTAAGTTTAGCATCACGATCAATGCATTCTGACTATCCACTTTTAGGTTGTAATAGGTGCATCAATCATTAATTTTCCTACGACTCCTTTAAATTGGACATTGTCAATTTATCAACCAAAAACGATAATAAATGACAAAAAAATAGTAATGGAGTTAGTATTAGTTGATTATTCCCCGGTTAACCGGTTAATTCAAAATTATTATTATTATTATTTTATTATTATCATAAGTTGGGTTAACCGGTTATGAGTTGGTCTTTGTCAATTGTTATGGCTTTTTGCAATAATAATAATAATATCTAAACTATATAACGTAAGGAGAAAATATTAAACTACATAACGGACACAAATGTGGCAAATGCAAGCATTTATGCCGTACAACTATTATTTTCAATAGGAAAAAGGAAAACTAAAAATGAGATCAAAAGATAGATGAGCAAATCAAATTTTTCAAAAGCACACTTAACTATTTTTGTTCTTACCATCATTCAGTTGTAAATTTTCTTTTTCTGGTCTTTTTATATGCAATTCCGAGCGAGAAGTACATGATTATCTTTCATTTCATGCTCATTTTTTTTACATATGAGATGTCCACCAGCAATATGGGGGTCTGAGAACTCCTGGCCAAAAGTGAGTTTTTTTGCATAATGTATATCTATATCATAAGGATTATAGTTGGTGAAAAATTTAGAACATGTTTACCTATATATATAGTACAATGATGAGATACAAAACTTGAAATATTTATATATCAAAACCATTTGTGTAACAAATTTTGTTTTGATAATATCACAATAATAATAATAACAACAACTAATAATAAATTTCCGAGCTTTTAACATTAAATATTCCTATTTCTTTTTAGATTAATGATCGACATTTAGTCAACTGACAAATTTACCGCCAAAATGCGAAAAAAGTTGACGAATATTATGGCCCGAGTTATGAATTATCTAAATTTAATTACCAAATTTTGAAAAATTAAATTAGGTTTGTGTTGGTCTTTAAAAAAGACCAACACAACTCTAAAAATTTTGAAAGTTCGTCGTGTAACAAGAAACTATCTTTAGAAATTCAAAATTTTGATTGGATAATAATAATGTTACACCCGACAAAACCCGACAACCGCATTAGTATGTTACACATTTCGCTAAACGTAACAAAATCAACAACGATTTGACGAAATAATTTCCCGCTCACACGGTCAGGTATAATTACTTCAAGCATTCAATTTATGATAATACGTTGGATAAAGTAAATAATCAAACAATTTTATTAACTTGGTGATATTTGTCAAGGTAATGGTCATTGGATATTATTTAACATTTAGGTGATCCATGTTAATTTGCATATTCAATGATTGTTTATTTGTAAAATAATTGTTATTGGCATAGACCGGTATTATTATTTATCATTTTTTATTATTATTTTTAGATAAATTTTCAAAAAACAGACTTTGAAAAGAAAATCTAATCAATCGAAACATCATTTTAACATTTAGCCGACATATTCCCATGTTAATTTGCATATTAAATGGGCTTTTCAATAGAAACGAAGCATACCTCCAAAAAAAAAAGAAATTTTGAGTTAATATTTAGCTCTTCACGTAACATTTTGGCTTAAAAACCATACCCAAATAAATAAAATTTTTTAAAAGCTAGTAAATTGCTTTAGATGCAGATCTTTTTTTCAAATCTAAAAATAGAATATGGTTTCTATTGTTATATATAAATAATTTTGTTCTTCACATGAAAAATGTGCATCATTATCGTGAAAAATAAATTCTAAATCAAGTTCCTTATACGTATGTAATTAAAGTCAAAATTTTTCTAACACAATCTTCCAAGTGGCTTTATAGGTAACATTTTGGTACAATTGTTACAGTTGAGTTTGCTTTATTCTGCGCTTTAGTTGAAGAAAATCTCAAATAAATGTGAAAAAAGAAACAAATTTCAATCTGGCGTAGAATAATCAATATTTAAGCCAACCTCTTCCTTTTAGTGGCCGTTAAGAAGTTCCGAAATTTGACAAATGAAAGATGGTAAAGAAATATTGAGGAACATATTTCATATATAACAAAAATTTAATAGTCACGGAGACCCCATAGAGTATTACTAATTCATAATTTTAAGCTTAAAATTTAAATTTTAAAGGATGCTTTAATAATCAATATTACACGGAAATCGTAAAACAATTTTCAGGTATATATTTTTTATGTGTAACAAAATTTCCATATATTAATACAGGTGGTCACTATTTTTATATTCGAACCCTGTCATAGTCAAGTTTAACCAAGTGCCCGTTTAAGTTATGCGGCCCAGCTCTGATAAAAATTCGAATATACACATAATTTTAGATATCCGAACATTCAAATATTCGTAACGCTTGAGATATTTGAAAACTAATATTTTAAATGCCTTAGATAATAATAATAACAATATTATATATTGACAATTAAGAGATAAATTCAAATACTTTATTAGAATCATATCCAAGTAGTGGAATATCAGATAGTTTTATCTGGGAATTACTTTATATTTAATGATGAGAACATATTGAGATTGTCAAATAAACATCCAGAGGGTATATTTAATAAAAAAGATGCAAACAGAACAAGGAACTACTGCCAATTCAGTTGCATAAATCTGCACACGTGCGCGCACACACACTAAGGTTGCTTGCCGAAACCTCTTAATGACCGTCAAAACTCTGTCAAAACTCTAATGAACAATTAGTATATACCTTGTCAAAACTTTGACAATTAACAAAACCCCCAAATGTGAAACTCTGCAGAAACACTAATAAATAATTAATGTGTAACCTGTCGAAACTTTGTCGATTGATTTCTGGAGGTTTCGCCCACAATCTTAGCACACACACATATAAATACATGTATTTACCAGAAGTTTGATTCACTAGTTCCTTGGACATTCAATTAAAATAGCCGATAAAAGATTGACACCTAATGTGAATAAATAAATGTTAAAGATTGGATTTGAAAAAAATTAATATTGAAATCGATATTACATACCTTTAGAAACGAAAGGTTGCATCTTCACTGGTAAGAAAGTCGTCTAATTGTTGCACAACTGATAATAATGTTCTTTGATCTTAAATGATGATATTTATATTGTATTATAGAAGAAGTAATTTCTTTGAGTTCTTCTTCATTATAAGAGGTTGACTCGTTATTTAATGCTGTCATATATATAAAATAAAAATACGAATATAAAACGAAAGAGGCTAGATCACATACCCAACATACCAGATTAAGATATGATTGGATGGCATTTCAATAAATCCGTTTTTTTATCACAATAAAACCCTGGCAAAATTTTATTTATTATGAAAGATCCGCTGGTCCTATAATAATAGGACTGTGGTTCAAATGGACCGGTCTTTTAAAGACCAACACAACCTTAATTTTTACTAATTGACTGGAATGATGGTTCATTTATAATTTTGCAGTGTCCTTATTTAACCAATCTCATTACAGAGAGTCAATAACCTTAATTTTAATTATGGGAAAGAAACAACATTTATTTATTTGCAATTTTGTTTAAAAATTTATCAATAATCAATGCGTCATCTAACCCGTGTACTTTCAACATTTTTACAGTAAACCAGACGGCTGTCTGCTCTCTCGTGAATGCAAACGTCCCCAGGTGTATTGTATATTTCTTAAAGATTTAAGTGATAAGGTAATCGGAAAGTGTGAAACTTTTCTTTAATATGAATTGTCTTATTGTTATTATACAACAGTAACATAGCAAGCAATCAAAGACAAAATATCTCCAGCATTGGATTTTTACGCTGGAGAACTACCAAGTTTGAATTATGAACAAACAAAGGAAGCATAACAAACTATCAATCTGATCAAACAACACATTCCTGCCCGTTTTTTGTGCCTGGTAAGTCAGTTATTATCCCATTCAAACCAATCACATCCATTTCTTTGTCACCTTTACAATTTTTTTAGTTTTATTGTGTCGACTCTCAATATTTGTTTAATCTTAGCAATGAAATAATTTTTTCAATATAATCCAATATCCTAGTCATCAAGGCATATAAAACCAGATATAAATTATTTCTTTATAAAGATGCAAATATAATGATGTTTGTTTGTTTGGGTCTTTGGGACCACAGAATATTTTGTAGCTAGCTTAGCATATAAATAAGCATTGTGCCTCCTAATCATTTTGTCTGGTTTTGTTATAGCGTTCCCATATAGTATATAAATTTTTGCTTTGTCAAATTCAGCAAGAAATTACAAGTTTATTAATAATTTTTTCTATAAGAAAAAGAAAGAAATTTTCTTTTTAAGTCCAAATTTTATTAAATATTCCAAATTAACAATGTATTAAATATTGAGCTTAGTACGACGCCAATGACGACGTTTAGCATTATATCTATGTATATAATAATAATATTAAATATCATTCATTAAAATATTAACGTAATAAAAAAACAAAAACGAAAATTTTTAATCTATATATATAATATTGTTATTTTACCTGATTGTGTTTCCTGTACGAAGTCGAATCCAATGAGGAATCGGCCGATTTTGTTTCTGTTTTTTTCCAAGAACACATTTGATCCTAAAAGTTTTATGAGATGGCTATATATATGTGTAAATATATTATTCACTACGTCATAATTTAAAAATCAATTCACTTCAATTCAATAATATCTTTCTAATTATAGTCAGTATATTCATATACATTTATATAAAACATACCATTTTTATTTATCTTTAAAACAATTAAAAATTTTTTATTTTATAGATCATCAATTTTATTTTATTAATCACGTGTGAATTAATTTTCTTTAAATACATGATATTAGTCACGTGGGTGCATTTATGGAAAGTTTTCATATGGAATGGACTGAAAGAATACCGTGCAGTGCAGAGTATGGAGGGTGTGCATTTATCCCTAAGTTCTGAGGTTGGGAACAAGCCATAGCGTGCATTTGTGGAAGGTGTGCATTTATGGAGGTCTGACTGTATTTTGAAAAAAGAAAGAAATGGTGTTAAAATCAATTTTTCTATAGTGTTTAGTTAATAACTTTCTTGGCTTATTAGACTTAATTCATAACTTTAAATTGACTTAAAAATCTAATATCATTTAACATAAAAATGGCGAATGCCTTCAATTCCGTATTTAATCATCAGTAATCTTTCCATATGCGCTGATTTTGTTTGAACCCCAAAATCCAGTACGGTGTGATCATAACGTTATGAATACTTTATACTAGCAAAAACCCATTGGTTTTG
>CAJVPN010000247.1:0-34970 GCA_910592215.1 Entrophospora candida
TGTTGACAAAATGAATCAAACCCATATTTATTTCTACGTTTATCAAATTCGTGATTTTAATTGGTCAATCAACAAATAGCATGGGTTAAAATTTTGTGTTCCCAGAACGGTCTCTCCTGTTTATTTATCTAGATAGATGTTACAATGTATTTGTCACAATTTATAATTAATAAGCATATTTTATTGGATAGTAGAATAGCACAAATCACATTATCTGTAATACTCCAAGAAATATTTAATTGATGATAGTAAAAAACAAGGGAGATTTATCAAATGATTGGCAAAAAAATCTAGAAGTGCTGATTTTACTATTAAAAAATTTTACTTTATGATTTTCTACAAGAAAATAGCACTATGCTTTTGTGCCCCAAATTTATATTCCTCTATTTTATTTATAAGATGGAATAAACATCAAAGAATATATTGATACATTTTTTTATTTTTAATCAGAAAATAAAAAACTTTGCTTTGTAGCACCTGTAGATTTTTCATCCATATGAAATTTCCCTCACAAATTGCTATAAAAATAATTAACATCTCCCTCATTCGTCATCAATTAAATCTTTGAATTAACAATTAATAATAATAATACTGATTTTAATAATAACCTTTGATTAAATAAACACATTTTACCTTATTACAAATTTTTGCATAGTTAAAGAGGAAGAGCCCTCATGAATTGTTCCATGATCCTTCTGATGGTTAGGGCTGACCAATTTTTAATGATTAGTTAAGAACTCTTTTGATTGTACTGTGTTGCTTGTAGGAATGCCTTGAATAGCATAGTTGTATATAGGTTTGTAATTGTTCAGTGATTGATAGCTAGCTGTGTGCTAAGTTTGAGGGATATATATTAGACTGTGTGCTAGTAATAACATATGTTAGTGGAAAAGCCTTGGATTATATTGTGGCTGTGTGCCTGTAACAATATAACAGGTCATTATATTAGGCTGTGTGCCAGTAATAATATAGTGTAGAAATCTCCAATTACTCCAATTATCTTGGTACCAAGGACCTGGACCAGCATAATTAGAGTCACTAGAAGAGCTAGTGGGTTACCTTTGTAAGTGAATCATGTTAATTAATCAAACTCAGATTGCATGCTCATAGCACTAAGAGTACTAAAAGGAATAGACAAATAAATTTTTTGAGAAAGTTCTTGGTTACATTAAAGCTAGAGATACATATTATATTACCAAGTCAAATTTTAAAATATAAAGTAGTTCTTGAGTTCCATATATACTATTAAAATTTCAGGAGGTCTCTATACTATACAAAGAAACCCGTTTTTGTATATTTAACATATTATAAAGATCTACAATAATTGTAATGATCAACAATTGGCCAATCAAGGGAATTTATTTTGATCTTTTTACTCTTCGCTATCACATTTACTTTAAAAAATGCCTAAATTAATTAATAAAATTAACTATTATGAGAAGGACACTCCCGATAAAAGATTAACAAAACTTCTAATAATTTTAGGAGACAAGGTGAAATGAATAAATATATTATAATGAATAAGCTTGGTTATAATATAAGACTAAAAAAATTATTATTAGATGTCACCTCAAGAAATTCATTCAAATATTGGAATAGTTTCAAACCTAATTCAAACTGAATATGCAAAATATGAAATTAATATATTGAAAGCGATAAAGAATTGGTTAGTAAAATAAATTATTTGATTCATATTATATATTATTTATTTATTTTTTAAAAAGAATAATTTTTAATAATTAACAATTCAAATAATAGTTTTATGGAATTACCAACGAAAACATTTGTTTATGGAACTCTTATTGGTCTTTTGAATGTAGCTAGATCAGATATAGGTGCAGCTATAGTAAAAATGACTTCTCAAAGTTTGCAACAATGCTTAAATGAAGGCAATTGGCGTGGTGCAAAATTATCTGTATGTAATGACATTTTGATTGAACATTTTCAAAAGCTTGATGTTTATATTGATAAACACCCACACACACATATATAGCTTAAATTTTTTGCAGAATTGACAAATTCAAATGTAATCTTGCCCAGAACAATGTTAGATATTTATGATGATTTATTGACAACTTTAGATGAACCTAATGTTAAAATGGTATTATCAGAATTTCATTATTTTGTTTGTTATTTGAATGAACCTTTAATTAATTTATCTTAATTTAGTATCATGCGGATGCAATAGTACGAATTGTTCTTTCAACATTACCTTATGTAAGTTATTTCATAATAAAGCAGAAAATTAATCATATTAAAAGGTTTATAATTAAAATCAACTTTCTTGTGTAATTGTATCATTCAGGTAGCCACTCGACTACATGATCGAAGTCCAGATATACTGGAGGGCATTTTATCTAAAATTGAAAGATACTTTTATGCAAGGGATCGAGCAATCAAAGAAATTGATGGTTTATTGGTTCTAAATTCTGTTAGACCATATGTTGGCTCCAATATCCCTTATGAACAAGTTGATGTTAGTATATTTATTTTTAATTATTTTTCATTTCAACAATTTGTTAGTAATCCTTGCTGGTATTATACATATCATTCCAAAATCACATACACATACATACACATACACATACACACACATACACATGCACATATACACACTTTTTTTTTGTGATCCATTTTATAAACTTTTTAACATACTATCAGAAATTGATCTTAATTATTAATCTATTAAATCAAAATCTTTTTTTTCCCTTTTTTACAAACAATTGAATTTGGACACACATTCATTTATATACTTATTTTACTAAACAAAAAACATTTTTAAATCAAAGACCTTAGAATTACTTTGGACTCAAATTCAAAAATTCAAAAATAGCAATTGGAAAGTGAGTGCTTAATATTATTTAGTTATTTAATTGAGAATAACCATTTAATTAATTTATTTTATATTATTAGTGCCCAATCCTTTTGAAACCATATTCAGATTATGATCACGTTCTGGTCACAGCAGATCAAGTACATATTTGAATTTATTGATTATCATTATTCACTTTTATAATTTAGATATAAAATTTTTAAAATTTTTAATTTATATTTATAAGCATGAAGTTGATAAGTTTATGGTTTGTGAACTCCCGCAATCTGCATACACTACTTTAGTTGTTCCTTTATTTAGAATTTTTGATGAATTGGATGATGAGGTATTGTTGTTAAATAGGAATAATTTAATTGTATCATGCAAAATCTAAAAGCCTAATTTACTGTATTTAAAAATCTTTATAACAGACGAAGAATGAACATCTTGATATCACAGATATTTCATACTTTCTAATTTGTGATCTTATTGGCGATATCATAGATATTTTTGAAATAAATCGTAAAGAATGCACCAAATATCTAAAAGATATTGCATATAGCTTTGCACCTGGTACATTTATTAATAAAGATACTACTCACAAAAAAAATTCAGAAGATAGCACTGAAATTAAAATAGGGACAGAAGATACTGCTCAAAAAATTTTGGAAAATGACACAACTGCTAATGTTTCTAATTTAAACAAAAATATAAAGTGCTTCCAACTAGAACAAATGATTGTTGAGGTGAGTGTTTTCAAGGATAATATTTCATAATCAATTAATAAATTTTACTCAAGGTAATAAAATTATATTTGTTTGGAATTTTTTAGAATATATTTTCTGAAATTTTTAGGTTACCACAACCAAAGTTTAAATATATATATTATCATTCACTTTTGACTGAAATATGCAAAAGTATGCATGAATCGTTTCCACCTGTGATATCCTTATTTTCTGTTGATTGTTTGAAACCATTATTTATTATTATTATTGTAATAATAAATTTTTTTTGAAAAAAAAAATGATGCAATTGTAAACTCATAAAATTATAAGATAGTTTATTCTTGACTTTTTTATTATTATTTTAATGGCAATTGTTTACCTTGGAAAAGCAATAGGAATTTTATTTAGGCGTCTTGATATCATGGATGTTGAATGTTGTTATAGATTTTGGAATTGGTTTGCACATCATTTGAGTAATTTTGGGTTCTTATGGAATTGGAAAGATTGGTATGTATTTGAAAATTTTATTTCATTGTTTGTTTTTTTATTGCTTAAATAATATGTTTAATAAAAATCCATCACTTTTTGATACCAGGGAAAATAATTTAATGTTAGACCCGTTACATCCAAAAGTATGTTTTATGCGTGAAACATTAGAAAAAACCATAAGATATAGTTATTATGAAAGAATAAGTTCTACTATTCCAGAAGAACTTATGGTGATATTTCCAAAATCAGAACCATCAACAAATTTTCGTTATGAAAATCCTGGTATTTTTTTTTTAATTGAATAAATAACATACTCACATATATATCTTGTTCTTAACCTTTATTTTGATTATTTTTGTAGAGGATCCTTTACATACTGCAGCTACAAATTTAATAAGTAAACTCCGAACAAAATCTTCTAATAGTGAGGTTTTAAATTTTTTAGAGGAATTGCATAAAGATTTTCCATCATTAGAATTAGATCAAGATACCAAAATACGTGATTTATTCATACAATGTGTTTTGATGTTGGGAAGTAAAAGCTTTAGCCATGTTTTAAATGTTATTGAAAGGTAAATAATCTATCTATATATCCATTACATCTTTATATCTTTATATAATAATTTTTAATTATCATCTTGATATCAATAGGTACTTGACAATTTTACAATCATTGAATGAAACTTTTGAAGCAAAATTGCACACTGTTAAAATAGTTGCAGATTTCTGGGCTAATAATACACAGGTAATATTTGAAGATTTTTTATTTTACATAAAAATATAAAATTAATTTAATTTCATGATTAATTAGTTTTTAGGGATATTACTTGATAAACTGTTAAATTATCGAGTAATTGATGCCATCTCCATAATATCCTGGTTGTTTGCAGATGAGATGGAAAAAGACATTGCCAGGCAAGTTGAATAAATAAATATTATATTCATATTGTCTTCATATTATATTCCCATTAAAACAATGGATTTATAAAATTAATTTTTCTTTACTTTTTTAGATCCTATGTATGGGAAATTATGAAAAATATCATTAATAAAGTAATTTCAAGGGTTAATCAGGTAACTGCAAAATTGGAAATTTTACAAAATCCACATGCTGATGATAGTAAAATTCAAGGAATTGATATAACTTCAGAAGGTATTTAAAATATAAATTATATCATTTGTCATCAAATGGTTTAATATGATGGATTGCTCTGTATATTTATTGTATTACACTTTTTTAGTAATTGGAGAAAATAGTGATGAAAAACATAATTTGGAAAATACTTTAAATGTTGTGAAAAAAGAACAAAAGGAAGTTTTAATAAAAATGGTTCAAATGTTTGCTTCATTGCTTGAAAAAAAACTAAATTTTTATAAACAACAAGGGATTCAAAATCCTTTATCACAGCTATGGTTCTGGTGGGCTTTTGGATTATTCAAAGAGATTGGACGATTGGTAAAATTTCTAAATTTATCTATTTTACAATAAAGTTTATAAATTATTAATTAATTTTTTTTTTAGTACGAACCACAATTATCTACATTCATGGTTACATTGGAAAACATTGTGATCACACCAAATACTGATCCAAATATTTTAAGTGTATTTGAAATTGTAAAAGCAATAGGACACATGAGAAATTTGGTGGTTTCTGAAGACATCTCCTAACAATTGTAACTTATTGATTGGTTAAATAAGGTATGAATTTAAGATTTTTTAATATCTATGTCAAGATATTGATTTTTTTTAAAGTTGATAATAAAACAAATTTGTAGTAGAGTAATTGTTTACTATTCAAATTAAATTTTAAAAGATTATAATAGTATACAAGCACACATACAATAAAATTTTGAGCAAATTTCAACATTTTTTTATTAGCTTTATAACTTCAAATTAAATATATTGATAAACCATCCCAAAAACAGGCTTACTATAGAAAAATTATAAATATAAAAGCCATCTTTATTGGGGTTAGTCACAGCAGTTGATTATCAAAATTAAATAACAATTAAACTCAAACTTTGATAAACTGAACCTGTTAAACTGAGGCACTTATAATAGATTTCCCCCAATAAACCAAATTTACCTGGATGAATTGCCTTTTGTAATCTAAAGGAGGAGGTGTTAACACTAAAATAGATAAATCTTTAATCTCTTCGAAAATATCTGCTTTCTTGGTTTTTAATAAATTGAATTCAGTAAAAGGTTCATTAGCAATCTCCTGAGCTTTAACTACACCAAGATTAAATGCTTCAAAAAGAAAATGCTGATATTTCTGTATACTTGGTAATTTCTTAAAATCAATTCCCAAAATAGCTTTAATATCTAAGTATTGAAAACATTTTCCACCTTCATAACATTGAACTTTATTTAACCCAACTGGACTAGACTTTTTTATTACCTCAACCACATGATCCAGACAATCTACTCTTGTTCTTCTGTAGAGTTTTTTAATCATGCCAAAATTACCATCACATTTGAATTTAGTATGTCCTGTAATCATGAAATTCAACTCAATACTTTCATAATAACCACAAATTACTAAATATAAATAAAATCAAATGGTAGTATTATTTTTATTTTGTCCTCCAGCGTTATCACAAGTAATCTTTAAATACTTTTCACTTTTATTCAATCTTTTAATTCCATCAAAAATCATGCTAAGAGTTCCATTGGTCCTTTTCCTATAATTTCATCTTCATTAAGAACATAATTAATTTGTTCCCTTGCTGCTTCATCTTGAATACCAATAAATGAACTTTTGATGGACTAAGATAATAAATTTTACTTGTTGATCTAAATGTGGTATATGAACATTTTGGGCTCAATCATAACTATAATGAGCAGCAGCATCAATACTGCAATATTGTATTTTACTCATTGAACAATTTTATATTCCATGCTAATCAGCACGGAATTTTTAAAAAAATGTAAACTGATTTTTTTTTTAATTTTTCAGTAGGCAAAGATATGGAGTTTGCATATAAATATTCTATAAATTTAATAAATACATTTTCTATTTTGTAGTTCGATTGAAAGGCAATATTGATATGAAAATCAATTAGAATGTTTATTAGTAATATATCATCATCATGAAACAAAAAATAATTATAAATTAATGGATCCTTATAATCTTGGTGATTTTTAATAAACATCTTAAAAATACAAATCCTATTTGGACCAATTTTACCACATGGTAAAATAACCATAGTTATAGATAATCAATCATACATTAAAGAAAATAATCAACAAAGAAAAATTAGAAAAAAATCATCCATCATACTTAATATCAAAATTCTTTAGTCAAACTTCAATGATATTATTTCCATTTATGAAAAATTTTCATAATCAGGAAACTTTTTATAACGCTTTAGATATTGAAAAATTGGTTTGTAAAGAGAATGGCTTTTGGAATTTTTATTATAAGTATAATTATATTAAAAAATATTATAAAAGAATTATGAATTTTATAAATAAAAATTAAATAACAAATCTGAAAAACCATGTGTAAATTTGACAATTCCATATCCTGGATTGATTACTTACAGCAATGAATATTCATTTGGGAAAAAATTGTTCTGTAGCCAGCAAATAGCAAATTTATTAAATATTGAAATGGAAAAGTAATCTTGGATTCCAAGTGGAATAATTTTGGATTCAAATATTATTTGGGGATTTGGGTCTTTTATATAACATTTTTATTATGCTTTGCAATTGCAATCTCTACTTCACCAGATCAACCATCTGATGAAATAGAAGTTCATTATCCTTGGGTTGAATAAATAAATGAATTAACATTTCAAAGGCTATTTTACTATTAAACTCGCCTATTCATTTATTTTCCCAACCTCAATTATCCATTTAATTTCCACTTATACCAGACCCCAGGTTGGATCACATTACTAGCCTGAATTTGAAATACACACATAGATGGGCAGGTATATAGTGTATTAACTTGATATTTTTGCAGTGATATTATTAATAAAACAAAAGCGTGTTTTAGTGCCTGAGTTCAAAATACATGTAGGCACATCAATATTGATGTGTTTTTTTCATTTTTTGACTTTGAAGTTAACTAACTATGCATAATAATAAATTACACAATAAATAAAAACGCATTTGAACTGACTTTAGTATCTGAGTTTGAAACATACATAGGCTAGTCTTTTACATAGTACATAAGAGAGGTTTTTGTAAGTTTTAAAGGTGATGATGAATCAATGAAATTTTTTTTTTTGATGTTAGAATTGTCCTTTTAATAATGCAACTTTTATTCAAGTTTTCAAGATTTATATTAAATTTTAAAGATAACATACTATTTAACTATGTTAAAACCCGAATTATTATCATCAGAAAGAGTATTAGTTGGTTCTAATTAAAAAACTATTATAATAGTTTTTTATTTAATTAGAGTTTAATACACAAAAAATGTATATTCCCAAGAATAAACTTTTTTTAATCAATCATTGTCTATTATCATGCACCCATATTTGTAGATCAGATGGATCTCAACTTGGTCTTTGATAGTTTTTCTTCCTCCTAATACCACATCACATATCCAATCATGTGATGTGGTATCATTAGAAATTTTAAAGCAAATTATAAGAATGTTTTAATTCAAAAAATGATCCAGGATCTAGATGTTGGTAAAGAAATTAAAAAATAAATATAAAAGAAGCAATTGATTTGCTTTCGGATGCTTGGGATTCTGTTAAACAATAAACTATTGTAAATTGTTGGAAACATACAAATATATTACCATTGACTAATACACCACCACAAATTATGATGGATGATACTATTATTACTGATTGGAATAATCTCTTAAAACATTGAGCATTAGTATTTCTATAACAATGAAAGTAGAAGGATATATTAAAATCGATGATAATTTAACTACTTCTGAATTACCTACCAATGATGATATCCTAGAAGGAATTCTTCTTTGCTGAAGGTATTACAGATCCGTCACAAACATCAATAGAAGAAGATACCAGTGATGAAGAAGAACCAAAAATCTCACATAAAGATGGGAAAAAGTCAATTGAGATCACAAAAAAGTTTTTAGAATAAAATGATTTTGCTACTAGGAAGGTATTAAATATATTAATAATATAATAAAATATTTAAATGTATCTACAGATAGAAAAAAACATCAATCTTCAATTACAAAATTAAATAATAAATAATAATAAATAAAACAATAAATAAATATTAAGTAATAAATTTTTAATAAATTATCATATGGATTTTAGTTATATCTCAAAAAAAAAAAAGGGGATGTATGACTGTAAATCTATTCTAAGGCAATACACAGTATGTTTTCCTTCATGATTAATTTTTAGATCACAGAAACACTGTTAGTGACCCAAAGAATGATAAGCAATATGTACAATTTTACTTATGTGAAAAATACTCATGAGAAATAGTATTTGTTTGTACTTTGCTCTAGCATTGAAGGAGAAGGGAAATAAAGTGGAAAATAATTCCAATGAAAGAAAGGATCCATCTTTCAACATATTTAGGGAATAAAACTATAGATGCCGCCCAAATTAAAAATTCAGAATCCCAAATCCCAAATTAATTTGTGCATCCCAAATGTACAAATCCCAAATGTAGATCAAATCCCTGTACTTGCTCTTCTGACCAATAAGCATCCAGGATAATAAAGGGATCATAGATCACACTCACAAATTCTGGGTGCTTATTGGTTGAGCAGGAAAACTGATCTACATTTGGGATTTGGGAATCTTTCAGTAGGCTGTCCCAAATTTAATTTGTGCATTTGGGATGCCACAATCCCAAATAGTTTGGGATTTGGGCAGCATGTATAAATAAAACGTAATTTGATATTCTAATAACCAAGTAAATATAGAATCAGTAAATTGAATTATTATTTATAATAAATAGAAAATACCTACCAATAACTTGAAAACTGAACACTTGGATTCGTGTTGTGATTTCAATGGATAGATCAAGATGGTTGAGTAAGATGTTGATCAAATTTAGGATATCCATATGCAGGGATTTTTTAGTATCATCCGTACAATGTTGTTTTGATGGTAATGAAAGTGGGCCTGAGACTTCCACATGAAAGACTTCTTTATCATCCAATGTCCAGACTCCTTTCAGAAGTGGTTGGATTAATTGAGAAACCTAATGGTGAAATCACAAATAAGTATTTATTGCTTACCTCTCATGTCCACCTTAATAATGCCAGAGTTGGTGGCTGACTTTGTTAATTTTCCTGTGGGGGAATGCGACTCTATCCAGTCAAAGCATATTTTTCCAAACATTGTTTCATAAAACTTAAAGATAGAAGAAATATTTTGTATCAGGGTTAGCAAATTGACTGGTCCATTGAGAACAGTTGGATTTTGGACTGGTCCATTGCCATTAATAAAATACTAAATATGGTTAAAGTGTTATGCCAATGGACCCAATAGACCACCAATAGACCATCAATGGACCACACATTTGCCAACCCTGTTTTGTATAATATACTTTTGTTCGCCAATTTTTCTTGACATATCGGGAAAAATATCAATCAAATTGTAGCTGGAGTTAAGAAGCAAAATTTAGTGCCAGTTAGCTAAAAACAATAATGGCAAAATAAATTCACAAATCAATCAGAACTTTTTCGCAATACAAACAAAAGTAATTTCCTTCATCTCCGTTTAATTTTTTCATTATAGCAATCTTAAATTCATCTCCTTTCTGTAAAATTGACAGAAAGATATAAACATTTGTTGGCTTCCAACATGCCAGTAACTAATATCTGTGAATACTCACCTTAAAAGCATTGTCAAGATAAGACTCTAGAGATTTTGTCCACACAGGTGGAGCATCACTTGGAACTCAATGATACTTTAGTGAATTTTCCATGGTGTCAAGATAGCTAACATATGATAAAATATCAATTAACTTGCTCAAGCCAGATGCTCACCATAATTATATGAACTCACTGAACAATCTCCTTGTTATGCATATTTCACTTGTTTGGAGTAGAAAGAAGTCTCTCTTCATTCAAAGATCTTGGTGGGGGTGTCCTTGCTCCCTTTGGTTGTGGATCAGGACCTTTATTTGCTTCTTGTCTTGTTGAAACTGAATTAACCGTTTCTGATTCGAGACTGTCAAAAGATCATTTTCTTGGTAACACTAATGTCAGTTCTTGTATAATTTTGCTTAAATTAGCCACTGCAACACTAGTTAATGTGCAGGAGTAACTAGCGACATTATCAAACTTGGTGAAGGTGATTCAAAGTTATGATAAGTACTTGATTTACATGGACAATAATAAGACTCATAGATATACCTGATCACAATTCAACTTTGCATGTTCCAATTTTTGACAATTCTGATATTCTACAGGTGTACACAAGACATCAAGTTCACTTCCAACATTACATTTACCCTTTTATAGAGAAAAAAGATAGGTGAAGAACAATGTAATATATAGGCACTGTGACAAGCCATGTATCCAAAAAGGCATTCAGAAGACCAGCAAAAAGTTGATTCTTCCTAGCATGGACAACTAGTATTGTCAAGCATCCAAAAAGGCATTCAGAGGATCAGTGAAAAGTTGATATCTCTTAGCATAGACAACTATTGTTGATTAAGGTTCACACCCTGGCTAAGCCAACCACAACTACCAAAAAGGTGTCTCAGAAGCACAGCAAAAAGTTGTACAACCTTGTCTGGAGACATAAACAATATGCCTTGAAGGTACAGCAAGAAGTATTTCCATTGACATAATGCAAGTCATATGCAAACCTTTATCTTGTCACTAGCACCATTCTGTAATATCTGAATAAAAAAAAAGGATGTGCACATATTCTATCATTTAAAAATGTACTTGCCTTGTTTGACAAGAGCTTCACGGCTTTCTGTGCCTTCTCTTCATCCTGACAATTATTAATTAGCAACTGTAAACTCTTTGTTATATAATCATTTGCCTTTTGATACATTGGCTTCTTTGGATCTTCTCGGTGCTCATGTATCCATGCTTGATGAAAACCTAGGATGCTCCAGTCATTTAAGTCAGTATTTTCAAAGTATTGATGCCAATTAGCCATCTTCAACTACACGTTAAGCAAGAAAAGGAAGTGTGGAAAGTTAGCAAACCCAAACGGATGAATTAATAATAAAGTTTGTAAAAACAATAATATCAAATGACACAAATACTACCATTGGTTACTATAGTAGCACGAAAATCAAATAAGATCATCCAATGAAAAATCATCAAACAATCAAATGTTGTCAGCGGACGGTCTGGAACTGTGTATTAACAGTCACAGGACATTTCCTGCCAATTTATAGTAATATAGAAAAGCAAGTCTCAGTATCAGGAACTACTATATATACTGTATAATTAATTTAAAAAAATATAATAAATCATTGCTAATGAACAAGGAAATCATACAACATCTTATGTTGCATTCACTGAGAATGAAAGACTTATTGGTGATGCTGCTAAAGATCAGGCTGCAATGAATCCAAAAAAATACTGTTGATGCAAAATGTTGTTTAATTGGTTGTCACTTTGATGATCCTGAAGTTAAAGCAGATATTAAACATTGGCCTTATACTGTAATTGAAAAGATGACAAAACAAGAACTTGAAAATTATGTTTACCAGGTAATCAATTAGCTAGGATGCATTTATGAACAAACAAACAAATGTTAATTCATTATTAATAATTGATATTAGATTGAAAATACACTCAATAAACCAAACGTTGCTTTGGAATTAAAACGCAACAATAAAGTAACAATTGAATCTGCATTATCAGGTTTATTTTATTTCCTTTTTTTAAAAAAACAAAAATTGGATTTATTAATAAACAGGCAGGCGAGTGTACGTCGAGCTATCAGACTTTACATCCCAATGCCTTTTGCATTCCACCTTCCTACCATGCTCATTTTCCTGGTGGCCAGCTTACACCGATTGGAACGGCCTGGTATCTTTTCAAGACAGAGGAGGATGTTAAAACTAATTTTGCATCGTAAAGTTTTGATTTTCAGTATTTAAAATTTAAATCTTTAATTATTATAAATATTATAAATAAAGTTAATGTCACTAATTATACTTTTCACCTAAAAAATTGGTTGAACTTTGTCCCGAATGCATCACAAATGTTTGGTTTCGCACATGTAATGTAAATTACATCAAAATCATCACACTTATAAAATTATTAGTATTTTTAATCGGAAATGTTTCTAGAACAGTGCTATGGAGGGAGAATCTTTACTTCATACAATTTTTTCGGAAGTTGATAGAAGTATTACGATAAGAAAGAGATTTTCTGTATTTCAAATGTGTTTTTTTTACACTGTTGGTATTTTACACACATTAAATCTTTCATAACTCTATAATATAATGTATATACTACCTTTTATGCAAATTTGGTACCTATATCTTTGAAAACGGAGGAGGAGTAGTAGTTTGGAAGCAATGTATTTACTATGTTCCTTACAATAAATTCGGAAATTCTATATGTGGTATGCAGATCACAAAAAAAAATCAATTATTAGTTTTGATTTTCGCACACCCAATAAATGATGGTGATTAGAGCCAGGAGATATTTTGTTTATAGGAGCTTCTACATCAGTTGTAATTGAGACAAAGGAAAATAATTGATTTATATTGTATCGTGCATTTTGTTCTTTAAATTAATTCTTCTTTTTAATCTTTTGAACACATATAATGTGATAGAATCTAGATGGAATCTTTTATTTTATTGTGTGACAACGGGATATCGTAACCTTAAAACAAAAATTTTCAATGAATACATTTCGTTTACAAAACCATTACTATTGTGCAGTTGATATATCGTTACATATTATGAAAAAGAGTCAAGCTTTAGCTTCCATTGCTGGTTATTTATTGATGGCATAAAAATAAAATAAAGGTTATGTAAAAAAATTAATAATTTTATTTTGTAGTTATTTTTCCTTAATTACATTTTATCGTTTTTTTTTTTTTGACTGTAAGAAATGCTTCAACTGGTATACCTAAATCTAATTACTTATTAACAAAGAATGCTTATTAAAGGTAATTATATTTATCAACTTTGAAACGATTTTAAATTACCTCTTTATAATAATTAATTAATATTTATGAATAGTTTAATTACAAATTAACTTAATAGCTAATAATAATTATTTTTTATTAATACATATATATTATTATTATTTTATTTATTTATTTACAAACATCAATCGTAAGTTATTATTATTATTATTATTATTATTTTAATTAAAAAAAATTGTTCATACTCGCATAAACTTATAAATATAAGTTTTTATTTGTATAGATTAAAACTTTCACATCTCTAAAACAATTTCAGTAAAAAGGTATATAGATTTTTCATTGAAAGTATGATACATTTGGAAATACTTACGTTGAGATGTTGAGAGATATGAGCAAGCTCAATTTAGTAATGAAGAAAAACATAGAATTGCAGCGAGAATCATATTACACAGAATGATTTATTATTAATAATTCTTGTCTTTAACAATAATGATGATATGCATTTTCATTGATGCAAATCTCATAACTTCATTATAAGTTATTATTAACAAGAGGTTATAATCATCATCATCCACCATTTCCTCTTCCTCTCCCTCTTCTCCCTCTTCTTCGCCAATTTGTTTTATTTTATGATGACCCAAACAAAAAGCTTGTGTTAAGGGTAAACATACAGACAGTGGGAATTTTATTCCTTTTATTGTCTTTATTCTATATATTAGGATAATATTTTAACCCTTGGGAAGGTCTGAGAAAAGCCATTTAAAAGTCTCTAGCTGGGACACTCGCGAGAGTGAGGACAAACAACCAGAAATGATACATTCCTTGATTTGTTAAACATGAAGTCATTCTAAATGACTGATTGATCCTTATCTTGGAGTGTTGGAACATGGTTTGTTGGCGGAAGTTCTATGAAGTGCAATACACAAGACAATACACATTATTGGTGTTGTAACTCAATTCAGACTACTCTTTTGTTTGGGTCTATCATTCATTACACTTTTATTTATAGTAACTTGTATTAATAAAAATTTTATATTATTATATTTTATACATATAAATAAAAAATTTCATTTTAATAATTTACAACAAAATTCTAGTGCTTCGAAAAAAACTGATCCAAAAAACCAAATGAGAAATTAT
Source organism: Entrophospora candida (assembly GCA_910592215.1). Taxonomy (NCBI): domain Eukaryota; kingdom Fungi; phylum Glomeromycota; class Glomeromycetes; order Entrophosporales; family Entrophosporaceae; genus Entrophospora; species Entrophospora candida. The sequence continues at coordinate 15,200 of CAJVPN010000247.1, forward strand.
ATCAAAATTATAATCGGTCATTCAGAGCATTAATCAAACCGAAAACTAAACCATTAGGAGTTTTAAGCAAAACTTGAGCAAAAAAAATTTTTTTTCATCAGAAATTATTATAATTTGGGCATACCAGACAAAGTGAACATTGTGTTTCAGAATTACAGGGATCAAAATTTTTAACAATAATATGTATTAATATCATATGGCTGAATTAGTACCTCTTTGCTGAAAATATACTAAATATTTGTTTTTACTTGATTGGAATCAAAAACAAGGTAAATAAACACACATAATCGTACTTTGTATTTGAACAATCACCAATTCACCATTAATTCACAACAACATATTGTTAAACACAATTTTATTTTTGTTTAAAAACAAACAATAAATATTTACAATATTTTTCATCAGTAATAACATTTTTTAATTGGGCCCTTTTTTTGGTTCTTGCTTCACTATGAGGTTTACAAAAACCCAAATCAATAGTCCCAAAACAAAAAATAAGGACGTTATCTTTTCAAGGAAAACTCTAGTTTAAGTTATTATTATACAAAATTTAATTAATGAGGGATGCTTGAAGAGAACAAAGGATGGGTTCAAGCCATACCTGCCTGTCCCCGTCCTTTTCAAGTTTGGCCCATTAATACTAGAAAAGGTACGGATATTCTGCAAAATAATGTAAAAAAGGACGGTTAACTAACATGGAACAGGCGTGGCGTGGTGAAGGTGTAGAAACCCGTCCCCGTCCTTTTCTATTATTTCATGGGCAAATCTTGAAAAGGACGGGTAATTTTGTGCCATTACCACCCATCCCACTACTCGTTTTTATTATTAGCGGGCAAACAATGAAAAGGACAGGTGAAAGGTGTTTGTCATAATATAATTTTTTGTAAACAGGCTGCAAAATTGGACTATTATAATTTCCCGACTCTATTTATTCCAGCATAGTGGACATTTGATTTCATGATTTAAATAAAATATTGTATTAATATTAGTGAAAAATGCTCCTTTAAATGTTCTTTTAATCTAGGACGGATTAATGTAGAAGAATTTGAATCAGCATTTTGTCAGCAAGACCTATCCAATGTTCATATACCTTATCACAATCAATATTTTTAGGATTGTTAATTTGATTGGGTCTCCTGACAGACGTTCCCCAGCACATTATAACCAACAGGATGTTATACTGACAAGATGCTTTCTAATACATTCTATCAGCTTAGCATAATATTTCTACCACAACCATATCATGTCATCATCATTAATTGTGCATCTCCATCTGCCCTTCCTTTTGATCTAGTCTTCTCATCGCAATTGTCAGTGATACAAGGAATAATAGGACATAAATAATGATAAAAATTTTCAGGTCACTAGAAGAAAATTAATCATTATCAAGATTTGGTGCTAAATTTCAATAATAGGATGATAATGTTCAGGGCCATATTTATATCTCCTTTACAAGCTTTTGTGATTCAATGTCTGCTTATTTTTGGAATATCTGTTTTTGGGTCATTATTTTTTAATTTTTTAATATAAAGCCAATCAAACTTGATATAGATCAATCCAAACTATTATTATTAAAAAAAACTGAACCTGAGGGGGCCATCACACTATAAAACCAATAATTATGTCATATCCACCACGTCTCTTATTGCCAGACCACTCATTTTTTTACTGGCCTCATTTTTTCACCAATTATAATCCTTATATTATGCAAAAAAAATTTTAGTAGGAGGGCACTTAAAGCTACCTTTTGCTAGAGAACCCCCATATCTATATATATGTGTAATAAATTTATTTGTGAATAATCATATTTTTAAATCGACCCTTGCGTAAGGTTCTTATAAGCTTTGATAGACCGAACAAACTCACCATGTAATGAGATCAATTGATCTAAATATAAAAGAAAAGCATTGATTTAAAATATTCATATGCCATGGTCCTACCTTTCATTTGACTATACTTTTCAATAAGTTTGATCTAATTGTAACATAGAACTAACTATAGTTTCTGTTAAATCAATTTGTAAAATGTTTAGTAATTAATTTGGAAATTATCAAACATCAAAAATTTTACAACAATATAATCCGAATTTCTTCATCTTTCATTGTATTTTCTTTTTGTAACTCATTTTTTTTATACTTTCAAATAAATTTTCTATTTTTGAGCTTGTGCGAATATTGACTCCAGCTTTAGCTTCTTTTGCAATATCATCAGGCGTTGGTTCTGACAATGTTTCATAATCAAAATTTCAATCTTGTGGATTATGAATAAATAAAACATAATATTTATGTATTTATTTAATACCTACATAATTCACTGGAAATTCCTATCTTGCCACGTACTTCTTCCATGCCATCAATATTTATAAACACTATCAATAACTGAAATAACATCGTCATGTAAAAACCCAAGCTCATCTACTTTGTTAGGAGCAAAGTCATATAGTGACTCTTTTAATATCTTCTAATTATTTGATGAAATAAAATAATAACTAAACCGATACATGACAAAGTAGGAATTGATGGTTGTGTTGATAATTGATTTGATAAAAATTTATGTTTATTGGCTTCATTGGACAAAAGAGCTATAGATAATCTAATAATAATAAGATTGGTTTATAAAATTGTTATTATTATTATTACTATTATTATTAACAAAGAGATATAGAAACTCTGAAACTTTGCTAAGCATTTTGGTAGATTATTTTTTTTTTTTACAAAAAATTAATGGAATGTGTGGCACTTCAATATTTTTTTTTAATTTATTTTAGATAAATGTTAAAAATTAGATATACTTGTTTGACAGGAAATTATATTAAATGTTTTCTTCTTCAACTTGGGAGTCACAAAAAAAATATCAACAATATACATTTATATAGATTAAATAGACAGAGATTTATATGTATGTCCATCATATTCAAAGAACCTAATAAAATCGGGAATAGTAATAATAATAGTAATAGCAATGATAGCAATGATATTTCAACATCAACATCATCACATAATATAAATTATTTAGATAATTCTAAAATAAAACATAATAACAGTAGAAATAATAATAACAATAATGATGATGATGTACAATTGAATAATTTGTTAAATACTGGAGAAGATCCATTAAAGACTTGGGAAATGTATGAACAATACAAAGCATCAAGATCGCTAGAAAAAACCTTCATACCAGATCAAGCTTTTGAATTAAAATTATTTACTTCAATCATTGATAGGTATTCAAAAAAAGGTGAAATGAAAATTGCAGAACATTATTTTAAAAAAATGATTGAGAATTTAATACCTCCGGATGTTATTACTTTTACTACACTGATCCATGGATACAAAATTAAAAAAGATCCATCAATGATAAAATATACTTTGAAAGAAATGGATGGTTTTGGAATTGATATAGATAAATTTTTATTTACAACTTTAATCTATTCATATCTTCAAAATAATGATCTGACAAATGCTTTTAAAATTTATCAGAAAATTGTTGAACAAAATATTCAATTAGATAGACGTCTACTTGTCTCTTTTATCTATCTCAAAGCTGCTCTTTCAGATTCTGAAGGTTCAAGAAAAATATTTGACATAATTAAAGCCAAAGGTATCATTCCAAATACTAAATCTTTTAATGCTCTTTTATATGCTTATTCTAGAGATCCTAAAGTGACTGCAACTCAACTTGAGAAAGTTTTTATGGAAATGTTGTCAGAAAATGTGGAACCAAATCAATTTACATTTGAAATTTTGATTGATGGTTGTTGCAAAAAAAATGACCTATTAAGTGCAAAAAATGTTTTAATTGAAATGAAAAAAAGAAATATCCATATATCTAAGTTTGCTTCTAATTCTTTTATACGTCAATACAGCCTTAATGGTCAATCTGAGCTAGCCTGGAAATTTTTTGATAAAATGGTTTTTTCTGGAATAAAACCTGATCTTTTTATCTACACTTCAATTATCTCTTTAGCAACTTCAACATCAAATTTTAAAAAAGCTTATGTTATTATTGAAAATCTTATTAAAAGTGGATTGAAACTTGATCTTCATACTTATACAGCTGTAATGTCTTTACTGATTAAATCAAAGAGAGTAGATCAAGCAATTTCTATTTTTATTGAGATGATGAGACAAAATATTCTACCTGATGTTGTTATTTTGACTGTATTGATTCAAGGTCTTGGTATTGCAAAAAGATTTGATCATATAAAAAAAGTTTATGATTTTATGAAGAAATTTAATATAAAGCCTGATAGATTTGTATATTATTATCTAGAGCCACTGTACAAAAAATTTGGGTCACAAGAAGAATTGGAAAGTTTAAATCAAGATATGATTAAATATAATATAGATCCTGGTTCTAAAAATATATTATACACTAAAGGAAAAGGTCCAAGGTATTGGAAAATGAAATTTTTAATAAATAGAAGGATTGATAGAAGAAAGTCTTTATATAATGACTCTATAACAGAAAAACATCTTAAATCACTTCGTAAACAGAGAAAGAACAATCTTCATAAAATAGTGTAAAGCATCAATCAGATAGGAACAATGATTAATTAGCCAATTTATTTTTACAATTGTAATATTGATTTATTCATATTTATTTTTAAATGTAAAATTTCACAATTTAAAGAACAAAATATTAGACTTTAATGGCAGAGTCAAACAAACAGAAATGCTTTCAAGAGCCTTTTTATTGTCAATCAGATAATCAATTTAGAAAATATAATATATATTGACAGAAAATTTTAATAGTTTACTTTTTAACAAAATCATGTAATGTTATTGTTATTATTATTAAGGAAATAATAATATTTTTTTTAATTTTTTTAATTAATAAAAAAAAATTTGGTGGGAACTTTTTTCCTTCTAGGTCTAATCCCAACACTGTTATTACTTTCAGATTTATCAGATTTTGTCATTGATTTATTTGAATAAACATCAAAAAAACTTAATCACTTCGTATTTTCCACTTTTCCAAGTATTTTTTAAAAAATAATACCAACTCATAAAATGGTTGATAAAGGTATATTGATATATGAAACAATCTTTCAAAAAATAAGATATAAAACATAAACATAAACATGCGTTATATTTAATGTTATCCGTAGGAATATGCAATTCTAATTGGAAGAGGAATATGAGATTCATAAATATTTCTAACAAGTTTGGACTTATTCCTTACTCAAACAAATAATTGTTCACTATTTGGAATGTAATTGTTTTTTATTGTCAATTCTTAATAAACGTTCTAATAATTCTGTTATTATACAATTTCAAAATTGTCACAAAGTGACAAATGTGACAAAAAAGGATAACTCTGAGTGTCTCAAAAATTAAAAATTTGATCAAGAAGATTAACTGATTTACAAACCAAATTAAAAAAAAAAATGTTTTTTTGCAGAGTAGGGTTCCTAACTGTAATCCTACTCCCTATTTGAATATTTGTAATTTCTGATTATGAATATTCAAAATAAATACAAGTATCTGAAATAATTATGAATGTCCCAAACAATTACAAATATTTGAAACAGTTACAAAATAAATTCAAATATCCTTTATTTTCCATTTCAAAAATTTTAAATTAAATATTTAATTTTTGAGGATAAATTTATTTAGATTTTAATTTCTGAGGACGCCCATTGTTTTATCAAACATTCATATTTCAAAATGATTATTCATGTTATTCAGTTGGATAATGTGTTGAATTTTCTCATATGGGAGATGAAACTAGCGAAGCAAGTGCAGGTTGTGTTCAGCAAACTACAAACAGAAACGGACCCAAGCCTGATTATCATGTTCTAGTTAAAGCAGCTAACAAAAAGAGCTGAAATTTTATTTATGGAAACAGCATAAGCAAAGAATGATCCCAAAAAAGAAAAGAAATTATCTCAGTGATCTTGTTTGCAGGAAATATTTCAAAAGTTTAATGAAATCATCAATTTCACCATTAATGAGCTTGTTAAATGCTGGATGCATTAATTGACGAATTGTGACTTTTGCTTTCTGTAAACATCGAGTAAATGACGGAATTCATATTATTGACCATTCATGGTGATCTAGCACATACCTTGATGCTTGCTTTTTCTTTCTTATTTGTAATAGTCTCGAATACAGTGGTTTCTCCAATATTAATATTCTTCGTGTTAAGGATTTTCAGACGTTTTGCTTTTCCAGTACTTACTTTCGATTTCCTAAAAATAAAGCCGAAATTTAAAGTTTAATCCATGTAAACTAGAGTGACGCCGAGTGGTGGTAACCACCATTCTTATGATAAACACTTCCCGCTTCTTTCGATTAATTCTTGATCTTGTTTTCTTTTCTGATTATTTTTATAATTTGGCATTTTTTAAGAAAGAATTTTAAATTTACTATTTGGATGACGCGTACACATTAATTAATTAATTATGATTAATTAAATTTATATGAAATTCAAGTATCCCAACCAACGTGTGTAGCCTTTATAAATATATTTAATATCTAATGACGTGTCATCACCAGTTATACTTGATGACAAAGTTTTTCTTTCTATATTTCACCCTTGATTGGCCTTTCTTCAATATTTATTGGATATTTATATATTTCGCCTTTAATTGGCCTATCTAATGCCATTATTCCTCTCTTTCGATTCTTATTTTTATACAGTTACGTAATTCTTTTATCAATAAATCAAATTAGTATGAAGACCAATTTATTAAATTCGTGATCATTAATAAATAATATAATTGACCGTTCCAAACTTGATATATTTTTTCGCTCAAAACTTAAAAAGATTCCGTGCTATTTTATGTCAAAATATTCCTAAAACTTTAAAAGTTATGTAAACAAGAATACAGTGGTACCTATCTACATATAAAGGTAAAATATTTTATAAAAAAGACTTTTTGAAAATTGGTATATATTGATTCATATCATATATTACAGGCATAATTGAAGTTTTTAAACGGTAGTTGCTTTAGGTGTAACAGTTAGGGTAGGGTTTGACGAATTTTAATTAGAATTATTATTTGGGGGAACATTATGTGATCAGAATGAAGTGGATTAGCAAATAATTTGTACAGTGATTTAAGAAAATATTTGTTTAATTTATTTAGTTGAAGCTAATTTATTAACTTATTTCTAAGTTAACTCGTTACAAAGTTAAAGTATGTCGAATTCAAGCTTCTTATATACAATTAAATTAATTAGTAACGCTTTCAACACAAGATTGTGTTATCTACACTATTCCATGTCTTTAACACATTATCACTACTTTATGTGTTAAACATAAGTTTATGTCTATTGTATAAACACAACTTTATGTCTTTCGCACAAGATAATGTTTTAATATTATGTTCTAGACATGACAATTCCAAAACATAGTACCATAATAAAAATTATTTTATAAAAATATATGTAATAATTTCTTTAACATTCATAGCTGCTCTTTCTCATTTTCTTATTTCCCAATGCTTTATATGCCAAAATCAAAATCTTCTATTTCTGGTTCATTTAATAATGTCATTAAATGATTACTCAAAGTATCAATATTCATCCTATTTCTCGTTTTATTTTTTATTAAATTTTGTTGAGAAGGTATTCTTTTTACTTGAGCATTAGATAGAGGTATAATGGTTAAAACGAACTTATTGCTGATGATTTGATGTATTAGTAGAGCTTACTGGTCAAATCGATCAAATCTCAGTTCGGCCAGTATGATTTGTCGCCTGATATTCTGATTACTCATAAACTAAAGAGAATAACAAAAACCCATCATCACCTATGATCTGTATGATGTGTATGTCTACATATATTATTAGTAATTGCAATGTGTATATTTAAATGTTAGATACTATTTTTTTTTGCAAATTTACATGTTTCCGTTGTTAAATTGAAATATTAATATTTTTTATTGTAAGATATTTCATGGGATGTCCTACTGAATATCAAGAAAGTATGAGAGCATTATCTAGGCCAAATATTTGCTGATTTTTTATTAGAAGCAACTTCTTTTGATCAAAAATGTCCATCAACAAAGAAGCAAAATATATGATGTTAAGTTTTTTTAGATCACTCAATATGACTAAAAATCAGATGATTTATTATAGGTGCAACTTGTAGTAAAATATGTAATATTTCAGAGTACTTGATTTGGTTAGAACTAGGTCTACATGTTATAGAAGAAATTTGATCACACAAAGATTTCTCACAATTTGCATGGTCAAAAATTTGTTGAATAATTAATTATCTACGTCTAATCTAGAGCTTAAATTGAACATATATATTAAACAGCAAATATGTTATGTCAATTAAATTTTGTTCTTTTTTTCAAAAAAAAAAAAACAGATCTATAGTTAAACAATATATTTTGTAGTGAACAACCTTGTTATGCAACCATCAAGAAAATATTAGGAGTTAATTAATACTTTTATTACCCCTTTCAGAAAAAAACTGATCTATGATTAAACAGTCTATCTGATGTTTGTCATGAAAGAAGAAATATTCTTGTAGAACATTACTTCACCATTACCAACAAAGAGATTGAACAAATAGTAATGATATTCAACATATTCATCTTTTTTTTCTACTATGTACTGTTAAATTATTACCTTGCTTTCTTTTTGATATATTTTATAAGTATCACATTATAAGAAATAATTTCTACATTTAGATCAAATTAAAAGTTTCAAGATTTTTTATCAATAACCTCCATATCATACATCCATTTTCTCAACACTTTAGGTATAACAACTTTTCCATCATTTGTTTGAAAATTCTCAATAATTGAAATAATCATCCTCGGTATTGCAATTGCTGTTCCATTCAATGTATGTACAAATTCTGTTGACGCTAACATAGAACGTTTCATTCTTATATTTAGCCTACGCGATTGATAATCTGTGCAATTGGATGCTGATGAAACCTAATAATGTAATTAATAATAATTCGTTTATCCAATAATCAAATGAATGAATGAATCTAAAAATTTATAAATAGATATTGGACACATTACCTCTCCCCATTTACATCTACCTGGCATCCATGTTTCTATATCATATTTCCTATAAGCACTAGCTCCAAGTTCAAATGTTGGCATATCCAAGATTCTAAATGGTAATCCTAAATCTTTATAAATACTTGATTGCAAATCAACAATTTCCTGAAACATCTCCTCGCTTTCTTCAGGTTTGGAAAATATAAATAATTCCAATTTACTAAATTGATGCACCCTGTATAATCCTTTTGTTTCTTTACCTCTTGAACCTGATTCTGACCTAAAAGAATGGCAAAATCCTACAAATTTTTTTGGTAATTGTTTTGAAAATAATATTTTATCGGAATAAATCCCTGCTAATGGTATTTCAGCTGTAGCTGCTAGCATTAATTGATTTTGATGTTTACTACTGCTACCACCACTATTATTATTATTGTTACTTGTTGAAATGTTTTCTTCGCCTGTTGATAAAAAATAGTTTTGTGAAGATTCATTTTCTCGTGGTTGAAATCCACAGGCATAACTAAAATCTTTTCTTACAACATCAGGTGTAATAATAGGCATGTATCCTTTTTCAATCGCTTTTTGTAAAGCAAATTGTATCAAAGCAAATTCCAACAATACCCCTGAATTCTTTAAATAATACCAATGGTTTCCTGTAACATTAGACCCTGTCTCAAAATCAATAATATCCAATTCATTACCCAATTCTATGTGATCTTTCTTTTTTTTTAATTGTTCATTACCACCCCCATTTTTATTAACATCAATATCAACATCATTATTATTTATGATGGAGGAGGATGATGGTGGTAGTGGCGGCTCATCAAATATTTTAATTATCCTAGCATTTTCCTCGCCACCAATAGGCACATCTGAATGTGTGTCATTGGGAATTTTCAATGCTTCTCTCATCAATTCCTCCTCCAAAGTTGATAATAATGCCTCTTTTTCTAAAATTTGTGATTTTATCATTCTTCCTTGTTGTAAAATATTTTCACGTTCTTGTTGAGTTGATGATTTTGCCAATTTTGAAACTTCATTACGTTTTGATTTAAGCGAGTTTAAATCAGTAGTTAGTCTACAAGATTTTTCATAGAGATCAACCACCAAATTAATATTTACATCTTTCAAATTACGGTTTATTATGTTTTGTGAAATTTCAACTTTAGAAGATACGAAATGTTTGTAATTCAAATGTGGTTTTAAAATGGTAAATGGTGGCGATGATTTGGAGAGGGAATGTATAAATTCTTTTTTAAAGTGTAAAAAAGTCAGTATTTGGATAATTATAATAAACTGTAGATAATAGACTTTCTTTATGACTCGGAAATATTAACCCTTTGTATATTCGGAGTGATAAGGACTTATTGAACGACCCTTAGCGATTCTCAGATATTTCGTTACCACGTTGAGTTTGAATTGGTTCATGGTATAAGTTCAACTGTGGGTGCAGTCTAAAAAACACATCTAGATTTTTTTGGATGATCATTAGATCGATCAGAAAAATTGTAAATTTCACACTAAATATTATGACGGGCTTGTTTTATTAATAAATCCATTCTTTTATTTTATATGAATGTTAATTTAATTACTGAATTAGACATGAATTTATTATATCTTGTCTAAAGATTGTACATATTTATCATTGTTTATTTTTTAAAGATTAAGAGAAGCAAACGCACGAGTGACTTATTTCTTCCTTGCTCGCAACTGTACACTAAGCTCAAAGACATTCAAAGCCTCTGTTTAGAAAGCAAAATAAAAACCTATTATTAGTGTTATTTATAAATTTGATGTGATTTACATTACATGTGTAAAACCAAACATCTGTGATGCATTCGGGACAAAGTTCAGTTAGTTTCTTGGTCAAGTATTCTCGTAACGAAAATATACATGTAATTAGTTACATTGACTTTATTTATAATATTTATAATAATTAAAGATTTAAATTTTTAAATTCTTAAGATTTTACGATACAAGATAAAAAAATTGCTCATCCTCTGTAAAATCAGTTTTAATGCCCCCCCTGTCTTGAAAAGATACCAGGCCGTTCCAATTGGTGTAAGCTGACCACCAGGAAGATGAGGTGGAGTGCAAAAGACATTATAACATCCGTTATAAAAAAAAATTTTTAAAAAAAGGAAATAAATAAACCTGATAATGCAGATTCAATTGTTACTTTATTGTTGCGTTTTAATTCCAAAGCAACATTTGGTTTATTAAGCGTATTTTCAATCTAAATATCAATTATTAATAATGAATTAATATTTGTTCGTTTGTTCATCAATGCATCCTAGCTAATTGATTACCTGGTAAACATAATTTTCAAGTTCTTGTTTAGCTTCAACACGTTCTTGACTTTGTTTATCTTCTTCTTTGAGTTTCTTAGATTCAGCAACCATATGTTTGATTTCAGTTGTTGATAATCTACCCGCAGAATTTGAAATAGTAATATTTGCTTTACGACCAGTTGCTTTATCTTTAGTTGTCACCTTTAGAATACCGTCAGCATTAATATCAAAAGTACGCTCTAACTTTGCCTCATCATGAGGCATTGGTGAATTCCTGATAATTCAAATGATCCAAGAAGATTATCACGACACATGGGTCTTTCACTGGAAATTCCACAATCGTTTGTCTGTCCTCAGCCGTTGTAAATGGTTTTTTTTTTGATTGTAGGGATTGGTGTGTTGTGTTAGAATGTATAACTATGGTCATGATACCACCTTGTGTCTCAACTCCTAAGCTAAGAGGTACCATATCTAATAACAACAAATCTCGTGTTTTATCACTGTTGGCTTGATTTGTGAGAAGAGCTGTCTGTACCGCTGCACCATATGCCATTGCTTCATCAGGATTAATTGATTTATTTAATTTTTTTCCATCAAAAATTCTCGAAAAAGTGATTAGATTTTAGGAATTCTTGTTGATCCACCGACCAAAACAATCTCATTTTCACCTTTTAATACCTTACGTACAGGTTCTATGGTTTCATGAATAATGGATAAATTAATTCTCAAATTTCGCTCTTGTAAGAGTTGCTTGAAAATCAACTCCATCAAACGAAGAGTCAACTTCAATGGTGGTCTGTGTCAATGAGGATAATGTCGTTTGGCACGTTCACATGCAGATCCAAGACGTCGAGTAGCGCAAGCATCACCAGATACATCATACTAATACTATATATTACGATCCTTTTTTGGATTGCGACATCGTTGTATGTATGTATATTACAATGGTGCAGGAAGAATAATTGTCATGTGAAGTTTTACAAATTAGGACTATTACTACATTTCATAAAATGAAAAAAATCGAAACGCGTTTGAATTATCTTTAGTGCCCAAGTTCGAAACACACACAAGTAGGTCAATATTGGTATGTAGAGCAACTTTACATACATACGAGTTGTGCTAACTTGATTTTTTTTCGAATTTTGACTTTGAAGTTAATGTAATAAAAATACACAATAATACTATTAATGAAATAAAAATGCGCTCGAGTGCCTGAGTTTGAAACAACATGGGCTGATCAATATTGGTATGTAGAATGACCTTTACATAGCACATAGTACAGATTTTGGTAAGTTTTCATTTAAAATTCTTTTATTGTTGAATCACAATAAATCAATAACTAGAGTTTGGTGATGATAAAGTTGTTCTTTAAATAATGCAATTTTATACTTGAATTTTTTCTTTATCAATTAATCCTGTCAAAGAAAAACTTAAATAAACTTGATTGTCAAAAAAAGCCATTATAACAAAATAAATATTACGAGGAAATAGTTTGTTACACGCAAAATTATTTTCAAAAAAAATTTTTCCATTTTATTCATTAAAACACCAAGTCAAATTTTTTTATAATGTCATTTTATAAATTATTATCATTGTTACCACAAGAAAGAAAGGAATTTGTATATAAAATTTATAACAAAATGCATAATAATGCTAATGTTAATTCTGATAGAAAAAGTATAAAGGATTATTTTTTTTCATTGGTCCAAAAAAACAAGGAGCTTTCTGAAAATGAAAAAGAATTTTGTAAGGAAAATTTTATTTATTGGTTTGAATTAAATAATGCAACATATAAACAGGGCAAACCAAAAGAATGTAACAGCTGTAAATTGACAAAATATTCTGATAGATTCTGTGAAGGTTGTATTAGTTTACAATTACAGAGTCTTTTCACTACTTGGACTTCTGGAAATAACATAATTGATGATTTTATTCAACAATGTCAAATGAAATCATCTCTGCCAAACTATATTTTAGAATGGATACCTTTTGAGCAATTTGAAGAAGTAAAAATGTTGACTAAAAGTGGATCTAGTTCAATTTATACTGGTATATGGAGAAGAGGAATAATTGTTGATTATGATGAAGATAAAAAGGAATTTAGTTATCTTGGAGTGAAAGATGTAGTATTAAAAAGTTTAAATGATTCAAGTAACCCAGGAAAGGGCTTTTTTGATGAGGTTGGTAATTGTTATTTAAACAAAAATAAGCAATACTGTACTATATAATACTAATTGATTTTATATTCAATTTCAGGCAATGAATTATTGTAGAATTAAATCACCACTGATTACTCCTTGCTATGGTATAACTAAATTCCCAGATGGTGGAAATTATGCAATAGTTTTAAATTATCTTTCAGAGGGAAATTTAAGAGATTATTTACAAGAAAATCATTTAAATTTAGCATTAAAGGATAGAATTACAATTTTTAGATGTTTATGTAGTGCATTAGATGATATACATAAAAAAGATCTAATCCATTGTGACCTAAATAGTGGTAATATACTTATGGAAGGAGGTAAATGTTATATCTCAGATTTAGGATTATGTGGACCAGTTGATGATGAATCATCAAATAAAGACTATGGAATTGTATCATATGTTGCACCAGAATTATTTAAAGGGAAAAAACACACAAAAGAAACAGATATTTATAGTGTTGGGATGTTAATGTGGGAAACATTTGCAGGCCATCCACCATTCGATGATGAAGCACATGATTTTTTTTTGAAATTAAAAATATGTGAAGGTTTACGACCACCAATATTGTCAGGAATGCCTGAAGATTATATGCAAATGATGCAGAGGTGCTGGGATGTGGATCCATCAAAAAGACCAACTAGTAAAAAGCTTTTGGAATTTGCTGATAATCAACTAAAGGGAATTCTTAAAGTCAGAAGACCTTTTAAATACAATAACTATTTAATTAAAAGAAAAAAGAAATATGGTAAATGTCCAACTTGTACTAGAAATAATACAAATTATTCTTGGTGCCAATCATGTGACCCTTATTTATTAACAGAAGGCTGGACTAGTGGTGATGATGTAATTGATGGGATAATTAAGAATACACAACTTAAATCAACATCTTATAATAGCGATTATTTAGAATGGATTCCTTATGATAAGTTTAAAGATATTGAAAAAGTAGGACATGGTGGTTTTGCAGATATATACAAAGCTACTTGGGTAAATGGTAAAAAATTTATAGATATTGAAAATAATAAAAAATGCTGTGGAGATAAAATTGTAGCATTAAAAGCATTAGGGAAAAAGTCAAATTCTGAATTTGATTTAGATACCTTCATGAAGGAGGTAAATATATTTTGAGAATATAACAAAGAAATATTAATGAAATTAATTAACTAAAAGTATTTTTCAGTTTAAAAATTGTGTCAAGTTTCGTCATTATCCTTATATTGTCAAGATTTATGGTGTAACACGAGATTTGGAAACAAATGAATATTGTATGGTCATGAAATATGCAGAAAATGGATGTCTCCGTAATTATTTAGCCAACAATTATAAAACTCTAAAATGGAAAGATAAAATATCATTACTTTTTAATATTACTAGTGGTTTAGAAGAACTTCATAAAAATGATGTTAAGCATCATGATTTTCATACTGGTAATATTTTAATAAATGAAAATAATGAAGCATTGATTTCAGATTTAGGTTTATCAGATTTAATTAATCAAGATCTTCCAAGAAGAGTTGGGATAATATTTTATATGGCGCCTGAAGTATTAGAAAATGCACTTAATTATACAACAAAATCTGATATTTACAGCTTTGGAGTTATGATGTCATTAATCTCAATGGGAGAACTACAATATCCAGAACAGTTTTCACGTCAAGTATCTTTTAGAAATTTAAAAGAGGCTGTTTCTAAAGGATCAAGACCAAAATTTTCAAATAACACACCTAAATTTTATATTGAATTTGCAAGAAGATGCATGGATGCTGACCCAGACAATCGTCCAATTGCTGAAGAAATATTTCATGAGATTTTTTCTTGGTACAATGCACTTGAAAATAGTTTAGTAAATATAGATCAAAACTTATGTCATTCTGAAAAACTTAAAAAACTGATTTCAATTAGAAAAGAATTTGATGAAATGGATCAAATGTCATTAAATATTCTAGGCAATAATGATTCATGCCAATTATCTCAATCATTTCAATCATTGTGGCGGTCTAACATTAATGAAATTACAAATTACGGAATTACCCAAGATTCTTATAATATAGGTGATTATTTTTAATTTATTGCCAATATTAATTATTTTTATTATCAATAATTAATTATTCCAACTATTTATAGGTTCTAATATATCTGGTAATGCATTTACGACCACTTCTAGTAATAATTAATGTAGCAGTAAGAAAAACTAATTAAATTTACTAAATAATTATGTGGTGGTGTTATTTGATTATTATTATGTTTTTTAATTTATCTTTTTGGTTAGTAGTAGATTTCAATTTTTTTTATTTATTTCCATTGCCAACAAATTTTCTCATAAATTCCAAGGAGTTTCATTTCTAAAAATTTTTTAATTTAATAATAAATAATAAATAATATAAACACAATAATAACAAATAAATACAATATAAACATTCAATAAAGATCTATACACTGTCAATCCAAACTTTCATGTTTTATTTTTCAGCAATACAGCTTCTTCATAACAAGATGTTTCTTGGTCTTTATCTATTTCAACATTGTATTTACTATTATAATAAATATCTCCCAGATAAAACATAGCAGCCATTTCCAAAATATTCAACATATCCTTTAGCAATAGATAAATCATTATCAGCATTCTTTTTTATTGATTTTGCATAGAAAAATTGTGCTTCACCAATATCATCATCAGCTGCCTCTTTAAATAATTTTTGTGCTTCTTCAAAATTTATATCAACACCAGCATATCCATGTGTTAAATAATAATATTTCCAATACTTTGCTAGAGGACTGATTAAAATATCTGCATGGTATTCAAAACATTTCCATGCTTTTTTTCTTGAATCTGGAGTATTCTCCTTATGAAATATTATACCATGCTCCAAAGTTGTGGAATTTTTTTTAAGATAACCATTGTTGATGATTCTTCACTATAATCATTACAATCATCATCATCATCCTCTTCTTCAAAAACATCAGCTCCATTTTTATTAATGATGATACATAATATTTATTGTATAAAGTTTCCAATTTAGTATGTTCATTAGGCTTATTATTCCAAGCTATATTAAAGAACAAAATATTTAGTTTTTAAATAATAATCATTTCAGAAATAGTAAACATAAATTAATACCAATTGAAATTATTTCTTTAAAACATTGTTCAAAACATAACTCTTCTCTTTTGTCATTCAAGACATGTTGAAAATTTTTTTCATAATCACTACTAAATTTATTAATATATGGAACTTATTGAAAAGATAGTTTCCAAAGAAACTATTTAATTAATAAATTAATTAATAAATTGAATAAAAATTAATTAAAACAATATGCAAAATTTATCTTTACTAACCTAAAAATTTCACATTCAACTGAGTAGGTCATTTTTTGTGGTGCCACCAATGATACATTTTTTCAATTTTTTGTTTTTCATATTGCACGCTTAATATCTACAAAATTTCTACTTAAAGAAAAGTTTGCACCCAAAAGGAGATTTATTAGAATTTCCAGGTGGTTGAAATTTCATTTGTTGATAATAATTATCTGGCATATTCAAGTGAAAGAGAATTCTCCGAACAGAATTTAATAAAAACCAAAAGTAGAAATTGTTTGTCAATTGATGCTTTAGATAAATTGTTAATTATTAATTTGTAAATTAATGAGTTTGTTCAATTAAACAGATCAAATTTGTAATTATTTTAAACAATGATCCTAGTCAAGCCAAAAATTTCATCTGTTGTCACATCATTTCAGCAGAATATTAAATGATGATATTGCCAATTTTTGCTACCACAACATCTGGTCCATAAATAATAATAATAATTTTTATATTATAAATAAATAAAGATTTTTACCAAAATATTTTTGCATCTAACATCACGATAATAAATCTACATTTATACAAAAATTGTAGCCGAAGGCAGATTTCATATGCGATCTTTAATTTTTTTTCCAAGGAATCAGTTATTATTATTCTCCATATACATATTTTAAATTTCCTATATGTACCCCATCAAATTATAATACTATCTGATGAATGTAATTCACTTAAGATTGCCAAAGTTGCTTTCAATCATACAGCCGTGTGTCAAATGGCACACAAGCAACTTTTATCTTTAAACAATTTTTTAAATACTTTTCCACGAACAGAATCAGTATCTGATTTTTTGAGGTCAATTAAATCCTTTTCTTTAATTATTTTACACGATGAAATTTTAATTTCTTGTATTTTATATACTTCCATTGCAATTTTTTCTGAAAGAGAGTCAAGCCTTTGAAACTCATTTCTAAGTTTAGTGGATTCGTTTCTATAATTAATTCCGCATACACATCCTATATTATAATAATTGGCTCATTCATAATAATAATAAATTATGTATAATCATATTTAAAAATTATTTATTTACCTTTTGATGAATTGTAGCAATTCAACAAATCTTGAACTTGGCTGCTCAACTTTCTAATTGACGTATAATTTTCTATATTAATCGCAATATTTAAATATTTCAAAGCTTTTTCATATATTTCTTCAATGTTTGGATTTTTTATTTTCGGATATTTTTTTCTAATTACAATTACTACATTTAAATAACCGTGAAGATTGTCAATAAAACACGTATTTATTTGATTCGAAAATTTTGTAACAATTTAACGAACGAAGAATTTTCAGATGATCTGAGATTGTTTTTGATAGAAAGTTTAAAATAAAAAATCTAGCAATTATTTTTTGAATTGATCGCACGTGAAAAGCAGATACCATTTGATAATAGTTGATGACTTTTGCTGTATAAAACTACTTCTGGGGGTGTCACTTCCTAATATGAAAATAATCTATTCAGTTGTCCTTGTGTTTTTCGTAAAATCTCTTTAAAAATTAAAGAATAAAAAAATAAAAATAGAAAAAAATGAACTATGGCAAGTAAATTCTTCAATTATTTTTGCATTTTTTTTTTGATTTCGGGCCGTGGCGCAGTCACAATAGATGACGTGTCCATTTGCGCATTATGATGGTGTACATGTGAAGTTAAAACATGATTACTTCATATAAAGAACTTAATTTTATAGCCGTTGATAAATATTTATATAATATTATCAGAGAAAGACCTTCGACTATGATGATATTGAAGAAAACATAATAGTCAAGAGGGATTCATTATCATTAACAACGAAAACCAAGATGGAAATGATACAGATGTAATAATAATGAGAATATTAATATAAATGGAAATCAAATTAAAAGGGAGAGTAATGTACAAATAGTAAACACTTTGCTAAAATGAGTTTTAGCATAGCCTTTTGCTGTAATTGTTGAAGGATTAGATTTTATTTCATCCAATTCATCGAATACTTCCTAATTGAAGTTAATTGTTCAAGTTTTTCATAATGACATAAATTTTGATCTATGTTTATTAAACTATCATAAATAACGTTGAATGTTTTTTTTTGCGGTGGTTGTTTATCCATATTGCAACTATAAGCCACTTTGATATAAATTCATGAGTGAAGATGGCTTCTCAATTAATTGCGACTAGTTGCAGCTAATTGCATTATGAGCCAAAACTATAAATGTCTGATGCTATTATATAGATTTCATCTTTTTCATGAATTTCTTGTAACCATAAAAGAATTGACATTTTATCTTTCTGATTTAAAATTTTACACCATAACATATTAATATTCTTTTGTTACTGGATCTTTACTTAAGCCATAAGTTTAACAATATGAACTAAAATACCATTAAATAATAATAAATTTTATTTAATATATATTAGAGTTAATAAATTAGAATATTTTTTACATTTATAAACTATAATTACCCCTTTCAAAAATTCATTTGCTCGTAATATTTTAACTATCTTATTATTCTCGATATCTATAAATTATTACTATTCATATGCAAACCTCCTTGCCTTATTTTTTAAATCGTTATAAGGAATCCATTCTAATCACTATTGTTACCGGAATTAGATTTGGACGCTCTGTTGGCCGAATTTAACTAATTCCGAAATTCTTAATTTTTATTATCACACATATTTATTTTATTTATTTCTATTTTCATAATCTTATTTTATTAATTTAGTATTATTTTATCCGTATTACATTTATTAACAAGGTTACAACTGAGAACGCAATGTGAGCTTTTGCTTTTCGTATTATATACAAAACACGCATACCATGCTACGCGAGAATAGAGATTCAATCAAGTTGGGTTTTGCGTCTCCTTCGTCGCAAAGAGCAAAAAAAAATGACATCACTCGGGCCAAGACAATAGTCTATTTTATTAAATTCGAAACATATAAATAGGACAGCCGTCCA
>CAJVPN010000248.1:0-34964 GCA_910592215.1 Entrophospora candida
CTGGAAAGATAGCATCCCCTTTTTACATATGTGTAACATTTTTTTTATATTGACGCTCAATTGTTTTAAAGTAGGGGATGCTATCTTTCCAGACTTTACGGTATTGTATATATTTGGACAATCCGTCAATGAAAAAATCAAAATCAAATATTCACCGAATATTCACTGAATATTCAATGAACGTTATTCATTGGGTGCAACCTCTAATTTTGTGGTATGTAAACTTGTTCTGAAAAAGTTATTGTCTGCAGTATGAAAATTCAAGGCAACATCCGAATATAAATATACCACTTTCGTCAAAAGTTATTTTCACGTTATCAATCTTTTTAAATATTTATAATTTACATAATATAAAAGCAATCTGTTCACCAAGTAAATTGATATTGTGCAATGATTAAAAAATGCTCGTCAAGACGATTTGTATAATGCTTAAAATGTCAGATCAAATTTGGACATTATTGATAATTTTGCAACAAGTTACAAATTTTTGAAAAAACTCGGAACAGATTAAGATGCCACGAAAAATGTTCCTTTTGATTTTGAAATATAAAGGTTGGTCGGATATTCGTTGAGAATTGAGATGAAGTGTTGTGATGTTAGGTCACGTGGTTGAAATACGATTGGCAGACGCTTCAATATAGTCGTTTTTAATTTTTTAAAAAAACCGAAATGCTAATCTTGTATTTCGACTCGGCCACACTAGGCTAAAAAATTTATTATGTTACACCTTGTTTGACTGATTATTTATATTGTACCCAAAATTTTTAATTTGTGATAATTATATTAATTACATTAATTACATGCAGTTCTTAGAATGGATGTCGATACTTCGAAATTGATGGATGATTCGGCCATTCGGTTGATTATATATATATATATATATTCTTGTATAAATAAATAGACACGTTCATTTACATATTTAAAACAAACAAATTGATATTATTTAAAACAATGGAAAACATTTTGTTGCTAGAAAAACACATAACCTTACCATTTTCCCAAATAATAGGCTATTTGCTATTAGTAATAATAATAAAAATTCTTTATTATTTGGTTTACAACTGGTATTTAAGTCCTTTATCTAAAATACCAGGACCTAAACTTTCCAGAATTTCCAACTGGTCAATAATCACAAGAAAACCTTCCGGAAAGGTTTATCAATGGTTTTGGCAATTACATAAAGAATACGGAAGTGTTGTTAGAGTTTCGCCTAATTACGTCTTATTTTCTAGTAAAGAAGCCATTAGACAAATTATTGTCACTAATGTAAGCAATTATATAAATATATTCATTTCATAAGTTTTTTTTTCAATGCTAACAAAATAAAATCGTTTAAATTGATAGGATATGCCTAAAAGTGATTCTATCAAAGGAATTCGAGCTGATCGAAACATCCTAACATTATTTTCCGCAATGTAAATAAATAATTATATAATTGATAAAAATTTTATATTTATCAATTTAACTTTAATTGATCAATTTTACTTTTATTTATAAAAAATCTACAGTGACATGAAAATTCATAAAAGACGTGTAGGTATTAAATAAATATATATATATCAGATATAAAACAAAGTCATATCTTAAAAAGGTTTTTACAATTAATATACTCCAATTAATTTTATATAGAGAGGCCTATTATCACCAGCATTCTCAATCAGATATATTTCATCTCTTGAACCATTAATGATTTCATGTGTAAAAGCCTTATCAGAAAAACTTCACTCGACAACTATAATCTCCAACAAAAAGTTACAATTAAATGAAAATGGATTACCTATTGTTAACATTTATGGATTAATACAAGCTTGTACTCTTGATATCATTGGGGAGGCTGCATTTGGTGGATCATTTCATATCGTTGAAAAAGGTACACATCCTTTGCCCACCAAGATATTTTTGGAGTTGAAGAGACGTGTAATGCGTCATACATTTCCTTATATGAGACCCTTTTTGAAAAAGGATCCATGGACTTATGAGGTTTGTTCAATATCATTATCCATTATTTTTATTCACCATTATATATATATATAGTTTGCTAACGAAAAATATCTATACAGTTCGTTTCAAATATAATCAAAGAAAGAAAAAAACTTAATGAAAAAGGCAAAGAATATGATGATATATTACAAATTTTAATTGATGTACGTGACGAAGAGTCGGGAAAACAATTGACAGAATTTGAAATACAAGAACAGGCAATGGAATTTTTAATAGCTGGTAGTGATACGAGTGGTTATACAGCAAGTATGGCAGTAATAATGTTGCTTCGCCATCCAGATAAATTAGATAAATTAATGGCAGAACTTGATGCAGCATATCCTCGTAACCCAGAACAACAAACTTTAGTAATCCCAACACATAGTTCCTTAAAAAATCTTAAGCATCTAAATGCGGTGTTAAGCGAAGTGTTAAGATTATTTCCTGTTTCAATGGGCGGTGTGATGAGGCAAACACGTCAAGACACTGTGATTGATGGATATTTAATACCAAAAGATACAATAATAGGTGCCTCAATATATCAAGTACATCATTCCAAAGAAATATGGGGCGTCGATGCTGATAAATTTTCACCTGAAAGGTGGTTAAACAATAACAACAATAATAACCATAATAATAATTATCCATCAATATCAGCTTCAAATAAAATTGGATATTATCCCTTTTCAGGTGGTTCAAGAAATTGCATCGGGCAAAATTTTGCATGGATGGAATTAAGATTGATATTGGCAAGTTTATTAATAAATTTTGAATTTGAAATGGTCCCTAATCAAGATATAGACATTAGTCATTTTATAACACCAACTTTAACTAGTAAAAAATTTCAAGTTGGCGTAAAATTAAGGAAAAAAAACATAAAATTTTCGTAAGTCAATTTTAAGGGCTTTTTTATTTGTCACATGTATTTTTATGTGTACATTGTAATAGTAATAGTACGAGAAATCGAACTTAATAAAATGTATATAAATTCAATGAAATGTAAATTAAACAAGATTTTTTTTTTTTAATAATAATAATAAATGTTGCTCAAATCCCATACGATTGTAACAGTCGCAAAAATTTGGTTTGGTTAAATGAGATCGCCTGAATATTTATTCCATGGTACTTAATATCTTTATATATAGAATTATTATTAAACCACATCAAGGATAGCACCTTCGATCGTTATCCCCATCTCCCATCCCCAACGATCAGACCCAGAATCCCGATAAATGTTGATATTCACTGAAAGAGCCGTACAGCGTAGGTAACTAAACGAATGATTTGCTTAATAGTTTTATATATAATCTATTATCAACCATATCAAGAATAGAACCGTCAGTCGTCGTACCCTCTCGTTTAATGCAAATTACAACAACTTTAAGAACCAGAACGGCCATTAACAAGTCCGGAAATCCCTAAGAAATCTGTCACCCTGCCTCCTCGAGATTTAAAATTCGTCGTAGAGCAGGATACTAACTCATTAACCCACCCTGGAAGGCTTTGACACTATAACATAATAAAAATAATAGTAAAAATAGATGTTAAAATTTTGTAAGTTTTAATTTTTGCATATTCGTATATGCGTGTGTGTGTGTGTTTTGCATATGTATATATTTTTTGAAATATTAGTGTGTATTGTGGCTGTAATAGGCATAGGTGTATGTTCCATTTTTTTCCTAAATAAAAAATAAATCACCAAAATCACCAAATAAACGGTTGTTCGTTATTTGTACCAATTGTTTTGTTGATGATATAATAATAAAGAGAGAACATTAATTAAATTTTTTGTGGAAGAAATAAGAAAATAATTTTCGCTGAGTATGAGTGAAACATTTTATGATCGTGCCATTCTTGAAATGGGTTGATCAGATGTTCCACTAACCAAAACTGTGGCTTGCCACCTGAAAAAAAAAATATTATTAAATTCAACTCATATGTAAACGAGCTCATGTGACCGACTTGTAAACCGATTTATCGAATTAAATTACTTAAATATTAAGAAAATGGGGTGAAAATTTTGGCCGACTTATAGAGTTTACATATTTAGTATTAACAAAATTATCATGTTATTTCGAGATCGATAGTAAGAGATCATCAAGAAAGCAGTTCCCCCCTTTAAAATGCTTTCGCTTTGACCATCCACAAAACACAAGGATTGACCCTGCCGCATGTAGCGTATATATGAAATAATCACACAATATGATACGACGTTGGTTCACTAATTTGTAATGTACAAAAAAAAAGGATATTTGAGCTATAGATTCCCTAGATGGGCCAGAGATGTCGTGCGAACATGGTAGTAATTAAAGAGAGAGAAAAAAAGAGAGAAGAAAGACACTTGTAAACAATATTCTTTTGTACAAAGCACACTCTTTTTTACGAATTCTCAAATCTTTTGAATCTTTAATTACCGCCAGGTAAAGAAGTGATTCACCCTAATTAAGAAATGATCTTTAAAAAAAATTTTATATATATATACCAATTTCAATTTTTTGTGTTACCCTTTTTCATTAAAATGTATTACGATACTAATACTACATGTGGTAATCACGATAGATCAAAGGGAATAAATAATAAACTTGGGACCTTGTACTTTTAACGCAAATTTTTTAAAAAAGAATAAACATTAACGAATAATTTAAAGAATAATGAATATGGAATACGAGGATGTTTTGACAAATCAGCCTGTTGTCATTGATAATGTATGTGTAAAATATATGTTTCCAAGTTGTTATATGGTAGAAATAAACTATTTATTTTTATTATTATTTTAAATAAAGGGTTCTGGTGTAATTAAAGCTGGTTTTGCTGGTGACGATCTTCCAAAATGTTTTATTTCTTCATAGTAATGTATTCAAATTTTTTTTAAAAAAATAAATATGTTTTAGTTTGTTATTTATATATTTATATCTCTTTTTTAAACCAATAAATCCAACTTTTTTAAAAAATAGTGTTGGACGACCAAAACATGTACGTATTATGGCAGGTGCAGTAGAAGGTGATGTTTTTATTGGACGTAAAGCTCAAGAATTACGAGGACTACTTAAAATAAGGTATCCAATTGAACATGGAATTGTATCCGATTGGGATGATATGGAACGTATATGGAAATATATTTATGAAGACGAATTAAAGACTGCACCCGAAGAAGTATGTAAATATACATATATATAAAAGCAACAATATACTATATATTTATTTTATTTATTCTATCGTTCTTTTTTGTTTTTGTTTTTGTTTTTGTTTTTTAGCATCCGGTACTTTTGACCGAAGCACCACTAAATCCAAGAAATAATAGAGACTCTGCTGCACAAATGTTTTTTGAGACATTTAATGCACCAGCTATGTTCACGTCTATTCAAGCTGTTTTAAGTCTGTAAATATCGAAAAATATAAAACCAATTAGAATGAAAAAAATTATTAAAAAATTTTTTTGTTTTTATAAATATTAAAAATAAAAATTTAATGTTATCATTATTACTATTTCAGTTATTCTTCAGGTAGAACAACTGGTATAGTTCTTGATTCTGGTGATGGTGTAACTCATGCTGTGCCAGTATATGAAGGATTTGCTCTTCCTCATGCTATTCGTAGAGTTGATATTGCTGGCCGGTAATTATAAACATTATTACTGTTACGATTCTTGTTATTATCACAATATCTTACTACCATCATCATAATATAATATCATCATATTTTCTTTTCTTTTGTCCTTTCAATATTTAAAATAGTGATGTTACAGAATATTTACAATTGCTTCTTCGTAAAGCTGGTTATAACTTTCATACCACGTCTGAAAAAGAAGTTGTTCGTATTATAAAAGAAAAAACTTGTTATGTTGCATTGAATCCAAGTAAAGAAGAAAAGGATACTAGTAGAGAATTTAACGATTTTATATTACCTGACGGTAATGTTGTTAAGGTAAATTGGAAAAAAATGAATGAAGTTTAGTAGTCGGTTGATTATATTAACAGTGAACATTTAATTATTTTTGGATTAGTTGAAAACTGAAAGATTTAAAGCACCAGAAATTTTATTCAATCCAGAATTAATTGGACAAGAATATGCAGGTGTTCATCAAGTTGTTGTTGATTCAATCAATAGAGCTGATTTAGATTTAAGAAAATCATTATTTGCAAATGTTGTATTGTCTGGTGGTTCAACACTTTACAAAGGTAATTAATTATCACCATAGAGATAAAAATATTATATTTATGTATAATATTTTAACTTTATCATCATCATCATCATCATTATTATTATTATTATTAATTTACAAGATTATGGTACAAGATTGTTAAATGAAGTGAGGAAATTAGCTGTTAAAGATATCAAAATCAAGATTTTTGCACCACCAGAAAGAAAATACAGCACATGGATAGGTGGATCTATATTAGCAGCTTTAAGTACTTTTAAGAAGGTAAATAAATTATATATAAACAGAGAATTAACCAAATATATTAATATATATATATATACACATATACTTATTATTTAGATGTGGGTTTCAGCTGAAGAATATCAAGAAGATCCAGAGATTATTCATAAAAAGAGTTTTTAATTTATTAGACAAAATTAACACCTATAACAACAACTGGCATGAATTATAGTTATTATATTCTTTTTAAATCATATTACAAATTTTGGTGTATTTTTTATTTATTTATTATTTTATTATAACGAGATTACAAAATAAAATCATAATTACCACATAAACAATAATAATAAATGGTTTTTTAATATGTTGGTGTTGCTATTAAGAAATATGGGCAAATTCTTGTCACAGGTATAAAGGCTGTTTTTCAATAGATGTTTTCTTTGAAAATTGCTTAATGATAATAAAAAAAAGAAGGTTATAATAGCATAAAAAGATATTGTTAAAAAACACTATAGATTATGGGAAAATTTGAGAGATCCAGCCAACTACAAGGAATATATAATTTTAACAATTATAGCAATACTTTCCATTTTTTCTCTAATCAACTATTCTCCCTTTTTCCTACCTTTGTTATCGTATTTAATTTATTAATAAAATCTCAAATCAATGTATCAACGATAAGCTTATCCATCCGTAGGGGTTTTTTATGATAAGTGAGTGAGTGATGTCATATATGACAGTTTGTTAAACTTTTGGGTGCAATAGATAATATATATGTGTTGTAAATATAAAAACAAGCAATTAAAATGTAAATGGTAGAGTTTGGAACCGTTGGATATTATCCGATCGTATCGGATGATAGATTAGGTGCGGATATCCGTCGATATTATAAGCGGGCATATTTGTCATCGTTATATAAAATTATCTAAAATATAAACACAAATTGTCTCTTTTATTTACGCGAAAAAATACGTATCGGAAAGAGATATCAAGACAGTGATAAATTTAATGAATCAGAAGAAATAAAAGATACCAAATCTAACAAAGAAGCAGATTCTTCTGAATTATTTCCAATTGTGGGAATACTGAACAATTCATCCGATCTTTCTGGCTGTGGCCAACATTCTAAAGATGGAGTGAATGGCTTTTTTCCCGGCTTGATCATAAACGCAAAACGAACACAATTGAACTCAAATACCTTTTAAAAAATTTTGTCTTTATACATGACAATGAAGTTGCTATATCTAAAGAGTAAATATAATTTCATTGTTTGCATAAAATATCAATTTACCAAAGCAATTGAAAATTATATAACATCAATTTAGTTATTATTATGAACAATATCATCATTTCAATTTTGGGTAAAATTGCCCTTTTTTTTCTTTTTGATGATGGTATATTTAAAAGGCGGGTATTGGCCTCAAATAGGGTATTTTTGGGAGGTTATGTTTGGGTAAATTTTTAACAAATATTTCAACCTTGATTGTTTTACGTTTTATGGCCAAGTTTTGAGTTAACTTCTTGGCTACACTTGTTGATTAATCGAAATTATTTTGCTTATTGTCTCTTTCCTGCATCTAGCAAATTTCGGCAAACTGTGAGCACACTTTACAATGTAAATAACAATATATTACAAGTAAATAAAGATGGCTTTTATGGAGTTTCCTTTTTATTTACTTTTCTTTGGTCGATTGAAGCCAGCCGTACGTTTGTAACAGTCAATTTAACACAACAAAGTAAATAGAAATATGCGTTATCGACTTTGGTAAATAACTGTTAGCCCTTTGTATGGTAATAGGTGGTTAATCGGTCGACCCGTTTATTAAAAAATTAAACAAAAACGTTTACGCTTAACAAAAACTAAAAACCAAACTTTTGCTTTCTTTACTAAGGCAAATACCCAAAACCTTTGCTTTATACCAAAGCAAATAATCAAAATAAAAACCTCGAGAGTTCTATACTATTCTGATAACTAAACAGACAATTAAATTCTACCGTTTAATTTCCAACCACAAATTATTTGTAAAGAAATAATTTTATGTTAACTTTTCTGCCTCTACAGTTAGAATTATAATTACCAGTTAATTAGTTCGTTAGCTCTCAGAAAAATTTATTCGTTTGGTTAAAAAAATGAAAAGATCCGACATATGATTGGATGGCACTTTGATAAATCCGTTTTATTTATCATAGTAATAGTAATGCTGTCAAAAAAAAAAAAAAAGACATGTATTATTAAAGTGTGTCTCTTTATTATAAAAATGGTAATTGTCATTCTTGCCATTGCGAAATCGTTTCGATATCCTAGGTTCCATGTCGAATTTTTTTAACCTCTTCAATTTAACCTTTTTCATGTTTTCTTCTGACGGTTTTATTATCATGTTATTGTATTATTTGGGTTTTGGGTAACTTTGCATTTCATGGTAAACTGCGTGGTTTATTAACATCAAGTGGGTTGGTTAGTTTTAGAGCAATTTCAACCTTTTAATCAAGATAATGTAAAAGATCAATTGAAAATAATTGAGAAAAAAAAATTCAGTTATTAAGATTGTTCAGATACCCGTTTATCCGACCTATTAATTAGTATCCAAAGTTTATTTAAAGTTGTCTATTAGACTTCATTTATCCGACGGTTCCAGACTAAGTGATGGAGTATAAAAGATTTTAACAAACTTATACCTGATATTTATACACCATTACTAAAATGTCATGCAAAAATCAGCATTAGCATCAGTATTAGTATTGTATTTTTTTAGTAATAGTAATTAACAATAATAGCAATAGTAATAGGGAACGACAAAACGTTATTGTAAAAAGTAAGGCTGTTAAACAAGCTACTTAAGTTGTTTTGTAAATAAACCAAGAAACCTTGAGCTTTGTAAGGAAGCCATTTTTATTTATTTACACTTATCTGATACCCACAAAGTGTGCTTGCAGATTTGCTGAGGCTTTCTAGGTACAAGAAAGAAGTTGTAAGCGAGAACCAAAGTAAAGCCGTACTCGTTAAATAATCGGAAACTGAGTAAAACTACGCTCGCTTTTTATATTCATTAGAGACATTTGAGAGATTTCTAAACCTTCCCATAGTTCAATACAATTATTTATAATCAAAATAAGACATGACTCCTTTTAAAGGGTGATTTACCCGCTCTTTCATAATTGTTCCTTGTGCTACGTTGTATTTGTAACACCAAAATAAAAAAATGAATATTAACTTTTGGGTAATCAGTATTATTAAATAGATATATATAAAACGTGCGGTTAATGTGAAATTTCGATTTCGAGAAAATTTTCCTCTTGCAATTTATTCATACATCATTTAAAATAAAATATTCAAAAAAAAAAAAAAAAAAATGAATTTCTATAATATTTTAAAACGTCCAAGTAATAACGTTCTTCAAAATTCAAAAATACTTGTATTCACTTCTTTAACGAAAAATTTTCATAGTTCCACCAATATAAAAAATGTTTCTACTACAAAAAGTCCTTCGAAAATACATATATTACTTCTTGGTGGTCCGGTATGTTATGTTAGAAACATGCATTCAGTTTATGGAACGTTTTGTTTGATAAAATTCAAAGAATTCATATAATATGATAATAGATATTTTCATAATTTAAAATGTTGGGATTTTTAACAATATATATTTATTATTATTATTATTGGTTTAAAAGGGGTCGGGAAAAGGAACTCAATCATCTAAAATAAACGATAATTTCGACATTACTACTATTTCAAGTGGTGACCTTCTTCGTCGGAATATAGCCCATGGCACAAAAATTGGTAAAATTGCTGAAAAAGAAATTAAACGTGGAGGTGAGAAGATAATCCACGAGATTATATATACAACAATAATTGATACTCTATTAAAGATTTATGCACGATTTTCATCCTCTTTAACTTATATTTATAAACTTTTAGCATATGTTTCTGATGATATTATGATCAAACTTATAACCAATAAACTTTCTACTCTTAAAAATGAGGTATAATATCATTTAATTACCTTGTCTTATTTTATAATAATGTTATTTATATACCTGTTTAATTTTAAAAGAATTGGCTATTAGATGGATTCCCAAGGACTTTAAATCAAGCAATAGCTTTAGACAACAATTTAAAGTTAAATAAACAGCCATTGAATATGGTTATTAATCTTCATGTGCCCGAAGAAGTTATCTTGCAAAGAATAATTGGTATGCACATAACAATAATAACAACAACAATAATATTTCAACAATAACTGATAATAAACTTTATTTTTTTCCTCGATTAAATAAAGATCGATGGGTTCATATACCTTCGGGACGTGTATATAATTTAAGTTATGATCCACCAAAAATTTCTGGATTAGATGATATAACATGCGAAAGATTATCAAAACGTCCAGATGATAATCCGGTATGTGTTATCATTATTATATTTATTTGAAAGAAAAACAAATTGTTTAATAATAAATCGCTCTTATTTATATTTGCAGGAAATATTCAAGATTCGGCTCCAAAAATATCATGAATTAACAGAGCCTTTGCTGGAATATTATTCGAAACATAACTTATTGATAACATGTAGCGGACATACAAGTGATGAAATTTATCCAAAAATTCAACACGAATTGATTAATAGATTTGGTACTGGCATTGAAGAAAACTTTGTTAATGAACCTAAAGATGAAAATGTTTTAGATGTTGTTAATTTAAATTGAAGAGGAAAAAATCATATATAATTATTTATATATATATTGATTATTTGATTTGTTGTAATTGAGATACAAATAATTTTATAGTAACAAGTAGATTGATTAATATAAATTACATAAAAAAAAATCTATTGTTATTTTTCTTAAAAAGGAATAGAAAGGATAGTAGGTTTTTCTGTATATCTACCTGGATCATTGCTTTTGGCCTTAAAATTTCTTTAACATGTGATATCTCTTTTGGATGATATTTCTTCAATAATTTTTAATGAAACATCTCCATATTGTTTTACATAAACTTTCTAACAATGTATGGATCCTACTTAATGAAATCTAGATCTTTTTTCAAAAATTCGAGCTAATTCCGTATGGTTTCAATATTTTTAGGTATTAGTATTAGTATGTGAATGCGTATTTTTCCGTATTAATATCTATTTTGTATCGAATGTGGTCATCTGACGCATTCCACATCAAAAACACGTATTCATTCTGCAAATATTCAGTGCAAGACACTTAGTCTCTAAAACTTTCTGCGCCATAGCGTCAGTAATAAAAAGTTTATAGATAATTAAGATAAGAAATGATAATTAACAATTTGTTCATATACATGATTGTGTAATATGTAAAAAAAGCAAAAGCCCACTACCATGTTGCGTTCTCGGTTTTTTTCTTATTATTATCACATGATAAAAGGTCGACCATAAAAATATTTTCAATTCTCTCTCTTTTCCAATTCGTTCATTTTTTAATATTAATATAAAAAAATTGTGTGACGCCGAGATCATATGTAAAGATTTTTTATATTAATATATCAATATTGGGCAGATCAATTTAACAAATTATTATTATTATTCATTTTTATTCGTTTTGCTCATTTTATAAATTTTATTAATTTTATTAATTTATTAATTTATTAGTTTTATAGTTTTATTAATTTTTACGAGTTTTATACAGCGAGTCTCGGTTTAACGGATATTTCTTTCCAGAAAATTTTATCCGTTAAACTGAGAGATCTGCAAAAGCGAAACTTATGATTAAATCACGTGATATATATTAAATACGCACAGAAAAAAATAACGATAATATTAATATCATTGTTGACTCATAAATTCGTCAATTCGACATTGTTTTGCTCCTTGGGTACTTTTATAAGAAATTTCTCTTTTTAACTTCAATACATTTTTAATCATTTGAGAATCAACTTTTAAATCTTTTTGTTGTATATATAGTATTAGAATTATAATAGCATCATCATGAACGAGCACTCGATTTTTTAACCCACATACAATCTCACAATATTAATTTAATAATAGTAATGATTCTGTTTATTTGTCTTTATAATTAACATAATATCAAAACATTATGTTATTATTACGCGCCATTTATCATAAAATTAGAGCCAAAAAAGACAAGGTACATAATTCTGAGAAAAATTTATTTATTATAATAATAATAATAAGTGACATGAATCCGGTAAACCGAATATAATCCGTTAAATCCGTTAAGCGAGATAAAATAGTTATTATTATTATATAGAAAAATTGGGGTTTGAAATTTATTGGTTTTTATTCGATTTATTCGATTATTCGTTTTATTGAGTAAACATTCAATGCAATTCGAATAACGAATAAAAAACAGATAATCTGAATAAAAATTATTCGAATAGAAACACTGTATGGAATAATCGTTTAATAGTGATCTACTGCAAAATTAATTATACTAGAAATTGTTTTAGTTTTAAAAGTTTATATATCTTGTATATACTATAGAATGTGATGATTCTTCTATACCTATATACGAAATTTTCCAAATCTATCTAGTCTTCCAATTTTCCTTCTACAGTTATGAAAATATTTACTCTTTCACTTAACCTCTTTATATTTTTTTAAAAATTAAAAATTTTTTTTTTATTCTTGTTTAAAGTTAATAAAAATAAATGTTATGAAATACTTACAGTATATGCCAATTTTAAGTTGGCAAATGTGGAGGGGATCGTAGAGTTTGTATTTTCATATTACATATATTGATTGGTGAAAAATCCGCATGTGTATGCTCAACTGCATAAATTTCATTTTTCACGCACAACATAGATTTGTTGAGGTGAATAATATTAGTAATTTCGTTTCAACGGATTTTAATGAAATTTTCTTACGTACCTGTTCTAGTTTCCAGTTAAAGGAATATCGTCATCATCTTTCTCTTCTATCAATGAATTTCTTACCAAGTATTCAAAAGTTTGTAACATACAGATTATATAATAAGGAGTTAATGCTCAATCAAGTGATTGATAAATAGTAAATCTGATTAAATAAATAAAAGTTAATACTTCCATGTTGATCTCGATTTTACTATATATTACTATTCCACATTACAATGCAGGTATAAGTTGTTTTTCTTTTTTCATGTCATGTTAATGTTCCATCTGAATATTTCCCTTCTCATTAGCATCATCAGGTGTAAGAATATTCATCATTTAGTATCTACAATGTATTAAGAAAAAAACTGCGGGGACAAAAATTTGCATATCTCAATAATTACATAACATAATTAAATAAATTTAGATTCGTTTGGAACTTTATCAAATTACCTTGTTAAATAAAAAAAAATAGACATGATATGCTATTGCCAATTTTCTTAAAGCTAATTCATATCTTTTTTTTAAAACTTTGCTAAATTTTTGTCTCTGAAATTTAAACATGAAATTTTTTAATAATAACCCTGATTCAAAAATATACATAATAATCATACAAAAAATTATACCAGTTTGTAATGAAAGTTCTGGATATTATATATTTAAACTTTCATGCTTCCAGATTTTCTAGGAATTAGATTATTTTGAAAAAACAATTCAATGCATAAATTTCTTTAATGATTGCTTTAAAGCCTACATAATAATATGCTTCTAAAATCTTCCGATTTTCTGGTAAAAACAATATTTTTACAAACTGCCGTTTTTTTTTAAGCACCCTGTATATATGAATTCTTTAGAGTCAGATAATAACAAAATTATCCCAATCTTTTAAAATAGTTTCGAATGGAGATATTCTCTTTCCCCACCTGCCAAAAAAAAAGAAATGGCTTAGTTGGCTATAAGTAAACACTTGTCCCAATCACAAAATAATTTTAGTTTTACCTTTCTTTTGCATTTCTCCTTAATGGGACAGCAAAGTCAATTGATATTATCATTACAAATAAATAGAGAAAATATTGCATCACCAAAGTAATAATAATACTATGACCATGCATGAAAAATGAAAATTTATTATATGGTTCTTTAAAAGACCAATAAATCTAACGTTTCTGTTTAGGTGTCAGATTTAATAAAATTATCTTTCCTGCATCTATGCAGGTTCTATCCATAACCTCCTACGTCGCCGCAACGAGTGATCACAGCAATGGCTGCAACCTCATCGAGTTGTAGCTATAGAAGGGTGAAATCCATATCATAGATGAAGCCTTCACAATCCCTTTCTCCGCACATTTATGGTTCATTTTTCCGTACCTATTCCGCCAACAATACGGTCCATGTTCCATAAAAAGAGAAAGAGACAAATGCAATTTAACAGAATCTACACAGCCTCCCGATCACGCTGTGAATCCCCCATTGCATTTTATCTTTAGTGATCGGCGACAGGGAGTCGGATTGGTTGATCTTTAAAAATCAAGGAAAGATGATATGAATACCAGAATTTTTTTTTTACTCTTTCCAGAGTAAATAAAATCACCAAAGATGTGTAAAGGTTGTTCGTTCATTGATCCTTGAGAATAAAAAGAGAAATAATAATAACTATTAAAACTACATGGAAGACAGTGAAATTTTTATAAACTTTTTTTTTTGTATAAAAATGAAGTCATTTATTTGATTGATGAAGCGTAATAATATCTGTCACAATTACCTACCATCATCAAAAGTTGCAGTCAGCAGGTATCCTTAATGTGATGGATGGTTTGGGCGGTACTTGTGGTGGTTCTTTGAAATTTAATAGATGGTTTGTTAGATGATGCATTATCTATCAATTTTTATAAACTAATTTAAGATAATATACCTTCATTGCTTGCCACCAGTATCACTCTTGTACCTACTTGACTTTTCGTCAATTGCATATGTTATTATTAAAAAAAAAATAAGCAATTCCCCCTTAATTTCTTTTTATGGAATATACAGAACCTACCAAAAATGGCAACTCATTCTACGAAAAAGGCAACTAAATTGTAGCTTATTAATTATACAAGTTCCATATAACCACACAAAAAGGAACAAGAAAATTCATTAAAGAAAGGACTAACATAAGTAAGTCTAATTATTTTGAGTTAACATTTGATGACAAATGATAGTAATGACTGGTCAGAATTTCCGAAATTTACGTATAGAACATTGTTTTCAAAACACTACTCCTCCTCCATTTTCAAAGATATAGGCATTAAATTTCCATAAAAGGCAGTATATACATTATACTTTAGAGCTATGGAAAGATTTAATGGATTAAAAATACCAGTGGCGTAAAAAGCTCATTCGAAATACAGAAAATTTCTTTCTTTATCATAATACTTCTATCTATTGCAACTTCTGAAAAAATTGTATGAAATAAAGATTCTCTCTCCATAGCACTGTTCTACAAATATATCCTGATCAAAAACTTTATAAATGTAACGATTTTCCAGAAGCCTTAGTGATTGAAAGTTCATAATACTAATAAAACATGCTGTTTTCAAACCATTACTCCTCCTCCGTTTTCAAAGATATAAACACCAAATTAGTGTGCAAGATAGTATTTGTAATATAGATTAGAGCTATGGAAAGATTTAATGGATCAAAAATACCAGTGATGTAAAAAAACTCATTCGAAATACAAAGTTTCTTTCTTTATCGTTATACTTCTATCTATTGCAACTTCCGATGAAATAAAGATTCTCTCTCCATAGCACTGTTCTACAAATGTATCCTGATCAAAAACCTCTAATAATTTTATAAATGTAACGATTTTCCAGAAGCCTTAGTGATTGAAAGTTCATAACACTAATACTAATAAAACACTAACGAAGAAATATTTTGTTACACCGTTTCCTTTTTTAGAGAAAAAAAGGGGGTACCATAAAAAAATCCGCATATATAGATTTACATTATTATTATGACATTAATTAGATTTGTTATATCGAATACCCCAGTAACCTATCTATATTAGTTTGTGGGGCCTATATAAGCACATTTTATTTTAAAATGTAGTAATAATATCAATTTAAAAATCTGGTTTGATTCGAGTAAAATAGAATCTAGATTTTTGAATTCGACTCGATTCGATTCGTTCGGAAGATTATCAAAAATTTTTTTTCCAAATGAATGATAACTATACATAATATTGTTTCTTGTTAATTTTGGCCAGAATTATCTTAGACTTACCTGAACGCATAAATGGAAAAATTTGTGGAAAAAGCATAATCTGTTTTGAAAGGCAGTTAAATTTATTAAAACGGGCTTTTATGATTCAATATATAAATAAAACAAATGCCAATAAACTTCATTTCGGATTAAGTCATTAAAACTAATAAGGAATGTGCAATAAAGGGTATTCTCTCAAGCCCTTAGCTAAAACCGTTTTTTATTAAAGTTTTCAATTTCTTTCTTGAATGCATACTTAGAAACGTTATCATATGGTCTATAAATTTTGGAAATTAGTCTCTTCAAAATAATTAATCATCGTTCTAAAATTACCATTAATTGAAAAATCATGCCACAAGTTAAATTAACCAATCACTACTGTGGGAATGAAGGCATCAATGGAATGCAACTCTTACTATATGGCACTAGCGTAAAAATAAAAATCCAGGCGTCCACATCACCATTGAACACACAAGGAAAGTTGCTTGTCAGAAAAATATGTTGATGCCAAATCTCATTCACTCTGGAATATAAATAGGGTTACAAATGAAGTGTAAATCTTACTATAGTAAAAGATAATAAGTAAGACGTGATGCCCACAATGCGTATTTCCAAAATCAATAAGCGAACTATCTACAGTAAAGAAGATCTCAAAGCCCCAGATCATCCTCTCCCAGGTTGGAACTATTACTCTAAACTCAAGCTTGCATTCACAGAATAAAGCTATTTTCCAAATACGCGTTTTTGAAAGTGATGTAGAATTGAATGAAAATGAATCTTCTGTTTTAGCCAAATTATTTGTTCATTCATTTCTTTGAGATTTTATTTAACGTATTGAGAATGAATTAAAAGTTTCACGAGCAAATTTTATATTATTGTTATAAAAATTCATATATAAATAAAAGAAATTTCAAATGTCCTTAAAAAATTTTTAAGTTAGAAACTATGATGGAAAATAATGGTAAAATTCTTCTTTTAGATTTTTTTTTTTTTAAAAGGTAACCACATTTATTTAAATGCACGTTATTGTATATAGCCTCGTCGCTTTATTCATTAAAGACTGAGTATAATGCAGACTCTATAGAATTTTGTCCATTTCAAACACACTCAGAATTTTTAACATGTGGAACTTATCAATTAGTTCGTAATGAAGAAGTAAAAGATGAAATTCCAAGTAAAAACAAAAGAATAGGAAGTTTACTATTATATAAAGTAATTGATGATAATAAATCTATTAAATTGTAAGTTTTTTTTTTTTTTGTGAAAAGAAAGTAAAAAAATATTTGATTAAAAACATCTCTTTTTGGGGGGGGGGGGAAAGACAAGAAATACAAAGGATTGAAATGGGCGCTATACCTGATATGAAATGGTTAGATTTTTTGATTGATTGATTAAATTTTTTTTACATTATAAATTGATTAATATAAATATTATAATAAAAGGTCACATCAGTTATTATCTGATAAATATATTTTGTCTGTAGCAGATGCAAATGGGATGATTTCTTTATATGAATTTGATAAGGTATTATTTATTATTGATGTCATTATCCCTTAATACCAAGTTAAATATTTGTTGATTTATTGTTGATTTTTTAATAGAATAGATTAAGCCCAATAACGAAATTTATGGCCAATAATGATGAAAAATTGTGTCTTTCTCTTGAATGGTCAAATAGAATTAATTTAAGGTTTTTGATCTAAATATGATGAAATGAAGCAAATCATGTGTTCTTTATTATTTGTTTTGTTAACTTATATTAATCATCATCTCGAAAAACTTTACAGTTCATCGTCACCATCTTCATCCTCTTCTTCAATCGTAGTTTCTCAAAGTGATGGAAGTGTTATTGTCATGTCTGTTGATCAACAAATTGGAATTTGTGA
The DNA here is from genome assembly GCA_910592215.1 of Entrophospora candida. Classification (NCBI taxonomy): domain Eukaryota; kingdom Fungi; phylum Glomeromycota; class Glomeromycetes; order Entrophosporales; family Entrophosporaceae; genus Entrophospora; species Entrophospora candida. The sequence goes on from CAJVPN010000248.1 coordinate 18,319, forward strand.
AAAGAATAGATGGATTGCACACGAATTTGAAGCATGGATTGCAACTTTTAATTATTGGAATCCAAATATTGTTTATACTGGTAAACTTTTATAATGACTAATATTACTATGGAGTTAATGTTAATGATTATTAACTTCTTTTTCATTTCTGCCTTGTTGTTATTATTATTATTATCATTTTATTCTCATTAGGTGGAGACGATTGTAAATTAAAAGGTTGGGATATAAGAATGGATTTATCAACATCAATATTTTCCAATACAAAGTAATAATTAATTTTTTTTATCCAACAATAAAAATAAGTTAATGATTTATTATTTATTTTATTAAAATATAGACACGAGGAAGGCGTTTGTAGTATTCAATCTAATCCTCATACGGAAAATTATTTTATTTCCGGAAGGTAAAGATATTTATATTTTATTTAATTTTATAAAAAAAAAATAATATAACCTCTCAATTGCCTTTTTAAAATAAAGTTACGATGAAAATGTTTTACTTTGGGACACAAGATCACTAAAAAGCCCCGTAAATACCTATAATATTAATGGTGGTGTTTGGAGATTAAAATGGCATCCATTCAATAAAGATTTATTTGTTGCTGCTTGTATGTATAATGGATTTCATGTAATCAAAACGAGCGACGAATTAAAAGGTTAGTCTAGTCGGTTAATTAGTTAATCAGTTATTCAACTAGTCATAGTAATAATAAGGCAGAAAAAAGATAAAACCTTTGAATTGCTGCTACCAAAAAAAATTTTTTTTATATAGGCAAAAACGACAATGATGATGTTGTAATAACGATGATGAAATCTTCAAGTTTTATGAAGCATCAATCGATTGCTTATGGTGTTGACTGGTCATATTCAAGAAACCTGAATCATAACAAATCGTTATTAGCAAGTTGTTCATTTTATGATAATCTTGTACATCTTTGGTAATTATCATTAATGTATTATTTAATTTCACCAAGTTGATTTTAGTTAAATAACCTGTGGTTTTTTAATAAATAGGGAAATAAATCATTAAAACAAAATTATCAAATAGCGAATCAATATATATATTGTATATCGATGGTTTAACCAATGATGGGCTGTATGTTTGGCTGGGGTTTTTGGGGGTACAGGCAGACGGTCAGTGTGAAGGTGAAGCACTGTTGTTATATTTGGTAGAACCTCGGATAATATGAAAAAGAAATCTTCCATTAAATAATAAAAATCGAATTTTTTTTTCAAAAAGAAAATTTCGCTGTCTTTTTTAGTAATATTTTCTTGGTAACAACCATTGTATGATATAAAAAGTAAACTTTGATCAGGATATTAATACTGATGGCCAAAAGCAAGGACAGGAAGAAGATATATTGCCTGACTATGAAAACCATGAACTTGTTTGTTAATACAATTCAAACCCAAGTACAAGAGTTCAATGTAATAGTAAATAAATAAATTCTTAAAGAATTAAATATGTCGATTCTTTTTTCACAATCCTTAAGAAACCTAACTCCAACAATACAAAAGGAAAACGGCATCAAATCTCTCGTTACCACTTTTCGAACGTAAAAGGTCAACCTACTCGGAGTAAAGGAAAAAATACAATTGCTAAATGTTTATTTAGATTAATATCAAATTAATTTTATTATTTTATTTTATTATATATAGTTTATCTATCTACATTAAGTCTCATTAACTAATTTCGACGTTCTCTAATAATAATAATAATAAATAATCCACTGTTAAAAAGAATGAAATATTTATAAAATTAAAATTAAATTATTATTATTATTACAACTCTAAAATTAAAACTAAAAATTAAATTACAAAAAATAAATTACAACCACTTTTAAATTTATAACCAAAGCTTTACTTAAATATTATTTATTTTTTTTCATCAACTATTTTTAAAATATCTTCGAAACTATTTGAATAAATGATTGAATTAACCTCATCATTATCATATTGTCTATTTTTTGTTAAATAAAAATTATTATTATTTGTTGACGTCATCATCGTCGTTGATGATAATGATAATGAAGATTGTGTTGGTGGTGATGGTGATAGTGGTGGTGATTTTAAATTAGTTTTTATTGTAGTAGGTGAAAATACTATTAAATCATAAGAGGCGGAAGGTTTAGGTGATGTTATTGTTGGGGTATCAATAAAATGTCTGTTATTATTATCATCATCGTTATCAGAAATATCGTCATCATCTCCAATTATGACATGTTGTGAATCGGTTCCTGATGATAACGAATTCTCCAAACTTATTTCACTACTACCTCCGCTACTACTACTACTACTATTATTATTATTATTAGTATTTGCAATTGATATGGTTGGTATTATGGGATTAATATTATTATTATTAAATCTGAAAATTCCCGGTAATGATTTTTTCGAAAATATTTTTTTATTACTGATAAATTTGAATAAATTATTCTTATTATTACTGTTTCTTTTAATCTTTATATTACTATTGCCGTTGTTGACTTTAAGATTACTCGTTAAACCAATTTCAGATGCTGAAGAATTGTTACTTATACTGGTAAATGTATTTTTGTCATTCCAGTTAATATTTAACATATCACTATTACTATCATTTTCATTAAGGTTGTTAAAATTATTATTGTTTCCAAAATCTATCTCTTTCAATTCATCATCGTCTTCTGAATAATCTTCAAAGTCTTTAGTTGAAATCACAGGTTCCTCTTTTGATTTACTTAATAACAAGACACCATAAATCAAGGTTGCAATACCTATAGTTACTAATAGTAAAGCCCAGAATGGATACGATGACAATTCATCCAAGTAGATCATTGAATTCAATAGTCCCATTGTTGTATAAAATCCATAAAACATTGGTACAACTAAAACCGAATCATGTAATTTCAATGCTGTATTAAGACAATACACTTGTAGTATGGCTGTGACCCCTAAACTTATCAGGATAAATAAACTAAGACTATCTGTAAATTGATTTTTCTCTGTAACTGAAATATAAAAAAGTTTTACGCTATAAAAAACAATATGATATAAAGATATGAGTAAATAATCGGATGATATAATATTTGTGTATTTTTTATTATTAATAGAAAATTTACTAACCCGCTTTTTGCTAAAAGTAAAGTTTGACTTGCAAGAAGTCCGCCAACACCTGACATTATCATTCCAACAGTTTTCGTTAATCTATTAGTTTCAATTGTTCTGAAATAGCTATCACGTCTTTTTCTATCTTCATCAATAATTATCCAATAAATATAAATTGCAATTCCAAATAGTGAAAAGGTTATAAAATTGAGGAACGAAAAATAGACAATAAAAAGAGGCCTCATCATAAGTGATTTAAGTTTTTCAAGTGTTAAATATTCATCTAATAAAATAATATAACAAGATTGGTGTTTATTAATATATTTCCGAAAAATTTTTTTTAGCCTTTTCTTGATGGGTTTTTTATTGATTTACGTACCGCCTTGTCCAGTATTCATTCCACCAAAAACAACAATCCATATAACGCTAATTATTACAACAAATGTTCCTGTAATATCCTGTTTTGTGATACGCGTTCCAATTAATGTTCTCGCAAATATAAAGTTAAAAATCAATGAAATAGATCCAAGTGGCGCAACCCATTGAGCCCTAAGGAAATCTTTAAATTAAACCAACAAACCAAATCAATAATTAAATTCATTAATTAGAATTTTTTAAAAAAAATCAAAATCATAATCAAAAATATAAACTCACTAAGAGCAATTGTACTGCCTATAAGTTGACTAGAAATGTATAAATATAAACCAAGATGCCATAATGGTCTTCCGCATTCATTTCTTTGATGCTCTGATGGTTTATTTGTGTTTCTAACATGATCCAGTTTAAGTAAATTTAAACCAGCAGCATTCATAATTGACGCCATTACCGACACCAAAAAACCTATTAAAAAATTCAATGCTAAATTACCGGCAGCAGGCATTTTTGTTCTTTTTTTTTGTCAAAAAGGAAAATTTTATTTTGGTTTGACAATATTTATTTATTTATTTATTTAATCTATCTTTATATCCTTTGGGAGTTTTCGAGAAGGATGAATGAGTGAGTGGATGAGTGGATTAATAAGTGGATTAATGAATGAATGAATGAATGAATGAACGAAAGAACGAACTAACGAACTAACGTATTGATTTATATTGGAATCAAAGGGGTTAGACAATGGTGATGATAATGATGATGACTTGTTATTATGTTAGTTAATATGAAGGAGAGGAGAAGGAGGGAGGAAATAAGAAAAAAGAGAGACTAAAATCCTATCGAAAACCAAAAATAAATTAATAAATGAAGTTTTTAAATATAGTTTAATTGTAATCAAATATTGTTTTATTATATGTATATATATATAGTTTGTGTATTTTAAAAATAAATAAATAAAGTTATTATAATTCCAAAATTTTAAAATTTTAAAAATTGAATTATTTTTTTTAATAGAAAAACTTACTATAAAGATTTTTTAAATATGTTTTTTAAAGAAAAATTTAAATATTATTTACTCAAAATAAAAAAATAAGAAGGATGGTAGGGTTGTAATCGAAAAAATCGCTTTTTAATTTATATATATATCTGATGTAAAAATTTAATTTTTTTTGCATTATTATGCATTCATGTAATTTAAATTCTTACCTAATTTAGTAGGTTTACATGCAACTTGTAGATTTTTAGTAATGAAAGAATTAAATTTTTTTTTTTGACAAATAGAAAACAAAAAAATAATTGATGATTTACGTTTCAAAAAAGGAAATTTTTTTACATCTCCTATAACCTTGTAATTAAATCGTTTTCCACATCAATACGGGGAGTAATTAATTGTAGTGAACTCAATTTATTTTGATTAGAAAAAATTTTGTCCAATGATGATATACTTTTTATTATTACGTTATAAGATAAGTTATATGATAGGGTATGATGAAATTTTGGTTTATGCCAAAATGGATTAGATTTATTCATTATTACCAAAAAAAATAAAGTTAAAATTGCATTTTTTTTTTTTAAATTTATCAAAAAAAGGTTTCACAAAAGATATAATTTTTTTGGAAAAAATTTTCGATAAGAAAAAATAATGTCAAAGCTTTTTTGTATGGGTAATCCTTTATTGGATATTCAAGTTAATGCTGACGAATCTTTACTCAAAAAGTAATTAATTAATTAGATGAATAAAATTAATTTTTTCGTTTATTCTTACTAATAATAATATCGATTGATAATAACAAGATATGGTCTCAAGCCAAATGATCAAATTTTAGCTGAAGAAAAACATAAACCATTGTACGAGGAATTGGTTAAAAATTATCAACCAGTTTACGTTGCGGGAGGCGCAACGCAGAATGCTGCTCGTGGTGTTCAGGTATTTTTTTTTTTGTTTATTTATTAATAAGTAATTTAATTGGCTAAAATTTTTAAATGGACTGGATATTTTAGTACTTGCTTCCACCCAAAACAGCAGTATATTTTGGATGTGTCGGCGATGATGAATTTTCTAAAAGAATGCGTGAAGTAGCTGAAGCAGAAGGACTAGTTGTTGATTATTTAGTTAACAAAGAAGTTCCCACCGGTACATGCGGTGCTATTATTACCGGCAATAATAGGTAAATAATAATAATAGTAACAACGATAATAATGGTAATAATAATCGTAACAAAGTAACAATAGTAACAATAACAATAATAAAAATGCAACAACAACAACAACAACAACAACAACAACAACAACAATAATTTATTAATGTCAATCAATCTTTGTTATCGTTGTTATTTAGGTCATTGGTTGCTAATTTATCAGCAGCAGAAAAATATAATCCTTCTGAACATTTGTATTTACCAGAAAAATGGAAAATAGTAGAGAGCGCAAAATACTTTTATATTGCGGGATTCTTCGTAACTGTTTCACCCGAGTCAATTCTAAAAGTTGCTAAACATGCTGCCGAAACCAATAAAGTATATAAAAATTATATTCTTGTGATTATATTAGTATTAAAATTCAATATATACTAACAATAATAAATTATTTAGGCTTTTGCAATGAATTTATCTGCAGTATTTTTGATGACAGTTCCTCCATTTAAAAAAGTTCTAAATGATCTTGCTCCTTATTGGGATCTTCTTTTTAGTAATGAAACTGAAGCAGAAGCATTTGCCAAATCAGAAGGTTGGGAGGTAATACAAATATGTCTTATAATTGTTTTATTATATATATATATACATGTATATGTGTGAATTCATTATATTCACTTGTATTGTAGGAAACTGATATTAAAGAAATAGCGTTAAAAATTGCAAAATTGCCAAAAGTCAATACAAAACGTCAACGTATTGTAATTATAACACAAGGTTCCTCGCCAACGATCCTTGCATATCAGAATGAGGATAAGGTTCATGAATTTAAGGTTAATCCTATTGCCAATGATGAAATTGTTGATACAAATGGTGCAGGCGATGCTTTTGTCGGCGGTTTTCTAAGCCAATTTATTGAAGATAAAAGTGTCGAAGAATCGATTGAAGCTGGTCACTGGTTGGCCAAACTTAATCTTAAACAGATTGGTCCTTCCCTTCCTAAAGAAAAAATTCCTTATACTCCAAAAAAATAATTAAAAATTTTTTTGGTGCCGTATTTTGCTAAAATTATTATTTATTAATAAAAATTCAAATTTTAATAAATTATTATTATTAAGCAAATTGAAGGAACTCTAATTTATTCAATGAAAAGTTCACATTCTTATTGTCTTCTTTTTTACTTATTGAACATCAATGCCTAAAACTGCCATTATTCCACCTATAAGATGTAAACTACCCGTAGCCATTACAATAATTTCTTTATTATTATTTTGTTTATAGTCAATTATCCACTCGATTGTATCTTGTATGGATGAGAAAACTTGTGTTCCATCGTCATTTTTATCATTATCAATATTAAGATATATTTTCTTTAAATCAATCCATGATTCTTGAAATGATTTTTGAAGCTTAAGGTCTTCATCTAAATCAACTGTGTTATTTACTAGATCTTTTGAAAGAAAAAAATAATAGGTATTTATTTAATTATTGAATTAATTAATTAATTAAAATTACTATTAATGAATTTCCTTCTTACCTATCTTATAATTATTTGATGAATAAGTAACATTTCTACAAAATAATGCATGATTGAATCCAATATCATCATTATCATTACAAGTTGATGTTATAATTTTTTTTAAAAGTTCTTTTCCATTACGATTATTAGTACAATTAAATATTAATATTTTTTCAACTGATGATGACGATGGATATGAATTCATATTATCCTTAAACCAATCCATGCATGCCTAATTATTGGTTATTAATTGGAGGAAAAAGATTAGATTTAATTTAATAGAACTAATTAATTGGAATTTTCAACCCTCATCTTAAAAAAGAAAAGAAAATCATCTACTTGTAAACTTTCTAATGTATGAGCTCCATCAAAAAACCAAGTTACACCAGGATATTTATCAAGTTTTATTGTTTGTGATCTTCCAGGCCAATTAACTTGATTTAACCCTTTAATAAATTCCTTTGGTAATTTTTGATTTTGATTTTGATTTTGGTCATGATCATGATCATTATTGGTTGTTATTGTTGTTGTAAATTCAATATTTTTTTGTTTTTGTAACCAAACCTTACTCAATTCAACTGCCAATGCCGCATTTGAATATTGATGTTTTCCTGCTAATCCTATATATAAATAATAGCAATTTAAAATTACTATAAAAGCTATGTAAATATATAATGTGAAACAGAAGTTATGTTACTATTTCGTACCCAGTTTAATATCACCTAATATTTCTTCGTTGAATGAATTTATTCTTACAAATGGTGCCTAAGAATATGTTTAATTTAATTTTCAAAAATACCTTTTTTTAAAAGAAAAATTCAAAATAGATTTTTAATGTACATTAATATCTTGTGCTCGTTTTTTCAAAATATTTAAAGCTGCCTCCGGCTGTTCAACCGTTAAAGCTGGAACATTACTCTGCAAGAAAAAATAAAAAATAAACAAACAATTCAAATCAATATGCATACACCACAAATAAACACCGATATATTATCTCTTTACTTACCTTGAAAATTCCACCTTTATGCCATGCAATTTTATCAATTGTATCTCCTAAAGTTATTTGATGATCAAGTCCTAAAGACGTTACTCCACAAACAATTGGTTTTTCGATTATATTGGTTGAATCATACTCTCCACCAACGCCAACTTCCATAATTGCAACATCAACCTATAATTCCAATTTTTATTTTAAGAATTAAATAATTATCACAATTATCATCATCATCACAATAATCATCATCGCTACCTTTTCTCTCATGAAAACATGAAATGCCATTAATGTAAGAAATCTAAAATATGTCGGCATAGTATTTTTTTGTTCATCTGGCTAAATTGGATAAGAAGAAAAATATTATTATTGTGTATGAAAATCAAAGTCCCGTGTATATATATATATATAAACAGAGGTAATATAATACATTTGTTGAAGGTGCTAAAAGTTTATCATAAACTTCGAAAAAATATTTAGTAAATTGTCCCTCGCTTAATATCTTTCCGTCTAGACGAATACGTTCTCTTACAGCTATAAGATGTGGTGAACTATAAAGCCCTTTTTTAAAAAAATATATTCGTTAGAAAGATTTGAATCGATTACACTATTAATAATAACAACGCAGATAACTATATATAACTATATATCCATATGATGATGATACCTGTACGAATCCTTCCTGATGATGTATTGAAATTTCTCAAGATTGATTCTACAAATGCACAAGTAGAACCTTTACCTTTGGTGCCAGTAACATGAATAATATTTAATTTATCAAATTCACTTGACTTTGGGGGAATTGTTTCAATCAATTATTATAAATAAATTTAGAAAATATATATATGTAAACAATTTCAATTTCTAAAAATCATTCTTTTCACCTCATAACCTATTTTAAGACAATAATTTCTCATTTCAGGTAAACTTTTTGAATTCAAGGCACCACCTGATTTACGGATAGCTTCAAGAATACCTGCATTAGTTTGTAAAGAATTTAAACATTCTATAGCATTCTAATTATCATTATAAAAAAAAATCAATTAATAAATTTCTATTCCTCTCTTTTTCTTGTTCCTTTTCATAATAATATTCTATAAAATAAAACAAAATACATTATATGATTTGATTTCTTGCATTTTATTTTTAGAGATATTATTAAAGCCTTTATTTTTTATAAAATTTATAGAAAAAGTTTTTTGCATCAGAAAAAAAATTTTGAAAATATTTACATTTTATTTATTTATATATATACAAATGATTATCAATCACATGATCGATAAAGAATTGATTCTATCTCACTACTATCTATCTTCTTTATCTCTTTCTACATACAAAATGTCAGAAACTATTGTGTGATATGTGGTATAAAAAAGAATAAAAAAATTACTACTAGACATTTATCAATCAAAATAATAATTAAATTCCATCATTCTAAAAAAATATATTTCTCTAATTTTATTAATATCATATATACTAGTGAATGTAAAGTAAATGTAAAGTAAAATAAAATGTAAAGTAAAATAAAATGTAAAAATAATAAAATAATAAAAAAAAATTTTTATTTTTGAAGATTATTTACTAAAATATTAAAATATTGTATTAATCAATCAACTAATCAACTAATTAATTAACAACAAATAATAGCTCCCAATTAATAACTTCCAATTAGTAACCAGCTAAATAATTTCATCTGATAAATACAAAAAATTTCCCTTCTTATATATATTGATAAAAAAATATTATGAAGATTATGAAGATTCATTTTTTTGAGTATTTGAACCTTCTGCTGTGACATCTTTTTCTACTCCGTTTTCCTCGACTTCTTCCTTCTCTTCGCCAGAATCATTACCTTCGCCATTTTTATCAGTATCATTATCATTAACGGATTGTTCTCCGTTAGCTATGATTATTGATTCTGTTGACTTCTTGTCTCCCTAATTTAATTCATTTATATTATATATATATATGCACATATATAAACATTATAAATACATAATTAAATAATTACCCTTTTCCTTTTGTTTGTGGTCTTGACCTCCTTGTTTATTATCTTTTTATCAACAGTTTCTTCGTCACCGTCACTCTTTCCGTTAAGCCTAGTTGATCTTCTTAAAGAAGAAGATTCCCCGGCAGCAACGGTACCAGTAGTAGTAGCAGTAACAGAATTGCCAGGATTATTTCTTCGCTTCTTTTTACCATTTACGTCATCATTACCAGTAGCATCTTCTGCAGTATCTTCAGTTATATCAGCTCGTGATCGCTTATTTGTCTTCTTATCGGTGCCATTAACCTTACCATCTTTGTTTTCACCTGCAGTTACTTTATTACCACGTTTAGCTGCAAATGTTTAAAGAAACCAAGTAAATTTATTAATATTGAAATAATAAATATTTAACTATTGAATAATTAATTGAATTAATAGATATGATGAAAAATATATTTAAAATACCTCGACTACGAGTACCAGTTTCTTGAGTTTCTTCGTTACCTTTTTTGATAGCAGTGCTTGATTTACTACCATTAGCAACATTCTTCTTCTTTCCTCCATTATCCTTTACTTTTGATGCAGTTTTATTCGATTTAGTTGGAGTTACTTTCTTATTGTTATTAACTTTTGCTTTAGAAGATTTGGCAGGAGTAGAAGAAGTGCCTTTTCCTTTGGGTTTTCGACTATTAGTGATGTTTTTAGATTTCTTTCTTGGAACTTCATCTTCCTCTTCGTCATCCAATGATGAAGGATCAAAGGCTTCACGAATTGAATCAGCCAATAGTTGATCTCGTTTTGTGTCTTTTAAATCCTGCAATTTATCATCTGCTTCTTTTTTATCAAATGCTTTAACATCTTTGTTGCCAACCCAACCACTATCATATTATATAGTGATAATGATAATAACAATAGTAGTAATGATATTTGATTAAAAATATTCAAAAAATATGTAAATATATATATTTAATTATTAATATAGATTATAATCGTATTTCACAGAGAGACATATAAATGTATATATGTATATAAATAGAAGTAAATAACACATACTAATTTCTAGTTCCAAAAAATCTTACACTAATATTTTGGCCTCTAGGTTTCTTTTCAAGGACATCTTCTGGTACCTCCTCTTCATTCTCGACCTATTTAACAACAAAATGTTCAACGTAAAAATCAATATATAAATTTATGTATATGTATTATAAATACAAAAAAAATATATGATTATTTTGATTATTTTATTTGTTTAAGTTACTTATTTAAATTACTTACTCTAGCAGGCCACCAGGGGAAACCTTTAAGTTTTGCGTAAACAACATTACCAGGTTCAAAAGCCATTATTTTTAAAGAAATTTCTTACCGATATTTTTTTAAAGAAAAAATTTTAAAGTAATTATTGTGAAAAAGCAACAATTGCTTCTAAACTTTAAATGATATAATATGTTTTATATATATTCTTTATCTTATAAAAAACAAAATTAATAATATATTTCTCAGTTCTTTTTTTTTAAAATATTACACGTTATATAACACTTGTTTTCGTCGTTTTCCTAAAAAAATAAAAAAAATTTTTATGAGAAAAAAATTATGATTATGGATTTTTTAAAATCTTTGAATTTTTAGTCTTTTTGTTATGTATGTCATATGATATGATAAAGATTATGTGATTTTGAATGAAACAGATACAATTTAAGTTAAATTTAGGCCGTAAATTTGGCAAGGATCCTATATATAGTCATATTGTTGTTATACAACATATATTTTCAAAAAGGCCCTTAAAAATTTGTAATTTCACGCACCCTCTTTATATTAATGTGGTTTGGGGTTTACCGCAACATAGAAATCTCAATAACGTGATCATGATCTTGATCTGTTTATGATATATTAATATGCTGAGCTATTCGGATTTATTCAATTTGTTGAAATTGGTTTCTAATTTTTGGAGACTTTTGCCTTTAGCTTTATCCTGAAGTTCTCTAGTAGTATTTTCACTTTGGGAGATATTTTTCTTATTTTTCCTCATTTAAATGACTTAATTGCTGTTTTAGCAATATCATTCTCTAATTGTTTGCTCTTCTCTTTTTTCTTTTTGTTCTCTAAATCATTTTTTTGTCTTCTTTGGTTCTAATTAATCAACCTAATAAACACCAATTGATAAAACGCCTATTAATGACTAATTTTCTTTTAATATCAAGTTGGCGAAACCAATCTTGGATCTATCAATATTAATTTCTTTGGTAATCAAGTTATCATGATTTTCAAATCAGCAATTTTGTTTCAGTAACTGAAGAAGTGTTGACCACATGGTGCTTTTGTAGCAATTAACTCTTGCTCTTTGGCAATAGCTCCCTGCTCTAAACTAAGTTTAAATTCTTTTGCTAATTCCTTGGGTTAACTAAGTAATTTTTTTGGAATTTAACATCATCACATTCCTTAATTGTTGCTTATAATTATCAGTGTATTTTTTGCTTGATCTAAACTGGTTTTGGGAGTTTTTAAATCAGTTAAATTGGCAGAGAGGTATCAGTAATGTTTAGATCATTATTACAAAGTATTTGGCTCTGAATTAGCTAGTTCAACTCATTATATATGATCAGCAGACAGAGCTTTAACTGTTAATATTTTAAAAAAAATATATATAAAATATGATTTTTTATAATGCAATTTTATTTATTATAATAGAAGTCATTGAACTCATTTTTAAAAAAAAATACACTAACCAATAATTATGGCTCTGGATTTGGTTTGGTTGAGCCTAAGCTTAAGCTTGCTTGCTCAAGATCAAAAAGATTTATTTCTAAACTAAATTGGTTAATTTTGTAGTGCTAGGACCCATTTTACCAATTGAATCATCTGATTTTTGAGAAATTTTATTAAGCTCTTAAAGGTTATTATATGTAAACAAATACATTGCAGTGATGGTGAACTTATATACAGTCATCCATTCCTTATGTAAACTGAAAATGGACACTTGTGTTTCTATGTTTCTACTACTAAAAATATTCCATCACTAAAAATATTTCAAGGATGTTCAATGCAGCATTGAGATTGCAATTCCACACTATGCAACAAAGTGCATTGGGACACATTTGCACACCATGAATTCCATATGATGCTCCTCTTGATCTCTTTGGCTCTTCATTCCTTTAAGTTGGTGTGCTTACACAAACTGCAGTCCTTACTTGTATGAAATTTCAAAAATTTTCACAAATCTGGTGAAATTTAGCATCAAATGATATTATCATATTTTTGTCACCTCTAGCAAGTATTTTGCAAAACTTATTTATTTCTCTATATATGCCTTCCATCTTAGACACTTCCATTTTTGTTGTTCATAAAACTCCAAGTTGTTGGAAGACATAATTTAGATGCTGTTGGAATGCCTGAACTGTGCTAACTTTGAATTTTGACATATTCCTGATTCATGTGCCAATAGCAGGATCATTATCAAGCCATTTTTCAAGCCTTCCTTTTGTGTCTTATCTATAGTAGTAGTAAATTTTATTGCAAAAGATTAATTCATTAATTATATACATCTCTCCTAATTTGGTTTTCATTCTCTATTTGAGCACTGAAATGATTCATTTTCTTTATTCACAGCATCAATCAGCTTTCAAGGTTTGCATTAATATGATCAGGCATGGTCACATACAATTATTGTACAAGATGAAATGACAAAATGTCATCCTGACTGATATATTAATATGAATTTAATTAACAGTTCACAAAGCTAAATAGAAGTAACCAACTTCCTATAAGCCATTGCAAGTTTAATATTGGAATTCACACTTTCAACACCAATTGATCAATCACCCCAGTCATGCCCTTTAAGGATTGTTGGAAAAAATGCTTTATGGAGGAGGCATGCAGCAATCATTCACACAGGCACCAACTATCAGCAATCAATGCCCATATGATAACAGCCAAGCCTGATCTGAGGGGAAGATGAGTAAAAGTTTTGTCCAAAGCCTTCATTTAACATTACTATGAATTCTTGGTAGAAGACCATTGTTTATCATGTGATTTCTAATATTTTCAAAATAAGTTCTACCAATTCCTAACATATTGAAATAAGTTTCTTGACAAAGAAGTGTATTGTGATCCCAATGATAGAAAGTTCTTTTGTTAGATCTGGTTTTCTTTTTAAGGCGTCTACTAGTGCTTATTGATCCACCATCCATTGCCTTAAGTTGAGCCATTAAAAATATGTCTTGTTCTGATTTAGAAAAAGCTTGAAAAGATTCTCTTAATTCTGCAAATTGTTCCTTGGGAATTCTTGAAGAACAACCACAATTACATCCTTTTTCTAAAAAATCATGATATTCACTAGAACCATTGTATTTGTTACTTTCATTATTACTTTTCATATACACTTATCCCTATATATATAATTTTATGTTCACTTTGTATTATTTTAATGCAAATGCATCATACTGGCTTTCAGAACCAATATACAAGTTTTCCCAATTTAAATTAAAAATGGAGAGAGACTATACAGTGATTTTCATACATACAACAATCTTGCTAATTTCAATGACATTCATCCAAACTTTTTTTATGAAACAGAACTGCATTATAACATTTATTTTTATTTGCTTTGCCATGAATAAAATCCCTTTCATCTTGGATTCTATCATAAAAGCAATGTGTTTTATTAATATCCTCTTTATACATTTTATAATCTCACCACCACTCAAATCATTTATAGCCAGCCAGTCATTTAAAAATTGCAAAAAGTAAACGATTTTGAAAGATAAATTTTTTAATAAATTTGTTTATTAATAAAATCAATAGCAAAATCACATAATATCTTTCCTCCCTTACTAAAATTATAATGTTTGTTTTGATATCTAAGTGATTTATGTAGAAAGAAGTGAACTTTGATAACAACAGGATCATTTGTAAATTAAAGTAAACATGTCCTTTGTTAAATTCTTTTTCTCATCACTATCTTGTTGTTCCACAGGATCAGGCCATGCATAAAGTAATTCATGCAAATAATTGACTAGTTCTTTTGTCCTGGTTACATTCTTATTACCAAATTTATCTGTTTCTGTCAAACAAGGATATAAAGTTTCATTCCTTCCAATTGCAACTAATGATATTTGGCATTTTTGTCAGTAAACTTTCCATGCAGCACCCTTTTTAGTCTTGTGTTTTTTTTGAAAATTTTCTTCATTCTCCATAATTTCTTTTGCAAGCTGCTGTTGTGATGATGTCATTATTCCAAATTCCTTTGCTAGACTCAGTGAACTATGTTCTAATCCAAGCTGCATATATATTGATAAATATGGTTTATTAGTATCTTCATCAATTTCTGAAAATGTAGGTGTCAATTTTGGCATAGTTGATTCTGTGAATTCATCATCATACTTTCTGTTTTTAACAGATATGAGAATATAAGAAACAAAATCCTCATCAAGAAAATAATCACTTCTTTTCTTCAACAATGCAGGTATTATAAAATCAACCCCTTTCTGATTCCATTTGCATATTACTGCAGTGCCACGAATCAAAAATTGAAGTAAGTCCTTTTTAGTTGGTGTGTATGTGATGGCTACAAAGCTTGTGAAGAAAATTTTGGCATCAGCCAAGTTCTCAACATCATTTTGATTGAAAAGATGGCCACTAGACAATCCATATTCATCATCTGGAATTTCTTGCTGTTTTTTTTGTTCCATTACAAATTTAACAAAATCAATTCCAAAAAGAGCATTCATAAATTTAGAAATTGTGACAGGGAATGAATAATGATTGGCAATAGTACCAAGTTTGCAAATATGTGCACAAACATCCCAAGCTCTCATCAATATAATACATGCACCAAGTTCACCACGAAAGTCTGCTTCCACCATACCACTATGTATGGCTTTCAGGAGATGATCAAGAAGAGTATGGAGAGAAAAGTCTTCCATCAATCCTGCAGCTGCTTCTGCTAAAATCGGCTCTATCAAATAATTGCTAGTCACCAGCATTCGATCATGTGAAACAAAACCACACACACACATATGACTAGCAACCAACTCAGTTGATAATTGAGAAAGTGGTGATACATTCAAGGAAATACGGATAGCAAGAATTGCCAATGCTGATGCATGGTCAAGTTTCTCAACATTCTCAATAACTCTTCCCCCTAAAATTTTGTTAGATGCAAGATGCACAAGCCTTTGAAGGTGGGTTTTCATTTCTTTGTATCCTCGTTTTTCAATATGAGCACCCCACATTGGCTGACCATATTGATAAAGAATAGAAGGATGAATGGCATCTTCCAACTTTGTTGTTTCTAAAATGTTTAATTTTATAGTCATAACATCTGTTGTAGGAAATAGGTATAATGGTTCAAATAATTTTTTCCCTTCAATTTCAATGCATGTTGATGGATCTGCAGTTTGTGTAGGTTGAAAATTTGATAGTCGAGATACAGTGTCCATAACCAAAGTAAATACATTTGCATAATCATCAAATCGTATTAAAGCACGTCGCATATTATTAAATGCATTGTTTTTATCAACAATTTTATCTTGACCCCCTGCACCAATTTTAGGACCAACTTTTAAAA
>CAJVPN010000249.1:0-34953 GCA_910592215.1 Entrophospora candida
TCCAAGGACTGACTTGTGTGATACTTGTCAGCATTTTAGAGATGGTTTACATTATAATGCTCACCAAGAGGAAGAAGCTAAAGAATTACTCAAAAATTTAAAGAACATCTATCCAAGGCCAAATTAGAAAGAAATTATTATAATAAAAATACCAAATTAGCAGAAGAGCAAAGAAAACTGGTTGATCAAAATTATTCCCAAGGCAAAACACAGTATTGCAGTATTGGGTCTGGGACACTTTACCAACACCCACTTTACCGACAAGACACTTTACTGACAACACACGGGGTTACATTTAATCTCTACACAATCAAACAACTAACAAAATGCTAAAATATCACATTGCGTGTTGTCAGTAAAGTGTCTTGTCAGTAAAGTGGGTGTCGGTAAAGTGTCCAGGTCCAGCAGTATTGATGCTATTGCTCATTATAGTTACAATTGAGCCCAAAATGTTCATGTACCCCATTCTGATCAACAAGTAAGTAGAATCTATTATCTCAGTCCATGTAAAGTTCATTTATTTGGTATTCAAGATGAGGCAGTAAGGGAACAAATTAATTATGTTCCTAATGAAAATGAAATTATACCTCCTTTGGATTACAAAAGACAAGTATACCTTTATAACAATATTCACCCATTTGTGAAAGATAAATATAAAGATATTACTTGTCCAAAGCCAACTTACAGTAAAAATAATTAAATATCAAAAGCATTAACATATGAATCAAAATAAAGTTAATTGTCTTCATTGTTTGATCAAACAAGTCTCTCAACAAAAAGGCCATCCCTTAAAAAATCATTTGTGATTGGGATGAAGTTCTTATGCCAACTAGATCAGCAGGCATTTATGAAATTGGTAATTTTAATATTTCTTTTGCAGAATGGTTTAAGAAATTCTGAGAAAACATTATTGTTGAGCCAAATGACTATGATGTTTCTTATAAAATAATTGGGTTTGAAGGAACTGAACAAGAAAAAGCAGCAGTTGAAAAGTTTGAAAAAAGCAAAAGAAATAAACTAACAGAACCTTCTTCAGGAAACTTTTGAGGCTCTCCTTGAAGATTTGAAGTTGTTTTCTTGTCACCAGCTAAAGAAATTTTTCTTGCTTTAAAGGAAGGTTTAATTGAAGAACTAGTTCTTATAAGTGCATTTAGAGAATGTAAGAATGGCCATTTTCCTTATGCATATTAGGGGGGGAAAAAAGAAAAATTCAAAAAAACCTTTGGTTATTTTCCTCAAACAAAATGTGAAATTTACATGCAGACAAAGAGCAAAATGAGACTAAATACACTCCAAGATTATGTAATTGAATAAAAACAAACCATCCTGATTTTGATATGTTTATTGATGATTCTGCAGAAATTATTTCAGAATGCAAAGAAAAGTTTGCTAAACAAGAAAAAGAAAAATTTTTTGTCCTTCCTGATTATAAAACCACCAGACATATTCAAGGTCCCAACTTTTACCATCTTAAGACTAGTGTCAGTGATTTAAAAGATGAAGATTTTATCAAAGCAGAATATAAAAACAATACTTCAAAGAACACAGAAGAAAAGTTTGATGGTAAATCTATTTTATTATGAATAGGAGGCGTAACTTTAATCATAGGTTTTATAATTGCTACGTTTTATGTTGTCAAAAGAACAAAAAATAAAAAATAAATCAATATTATAACAATGAGATTATTTTCCTAAGGATTTCTGCTTTTTGTTGGACAACAGCACACCTTCATTTTATTTTCTTTTTTTAACATTTATTATTTTTCTTTCTTGGTAAATTTCATAATTAATTCCTTCTTTTCTTAGATAAGCTTCTAGTGTCTGAGTATTATTTATTTTGAAAATATAAGGAGCAATTTTTTCACCTTGTTCTTTCTTCAAAATACTTCTAATAGTGCTGTAATTTTTGGGTTCCATAGTAGATCTGATATAAATAAGTTTCATATTAACTATTTTTATATAAAGGTAATTCTACATATACTTAAATAAAAAATTGGTGATTTTAATAATCACATTACTAAATTTTGATCCCTGAAATCCCAATGTTCACTTTGTCTGGTTTTGTTGCAGTATGCCCCATTTCAAATATTATGGTGATAAATCTATTTGAAGGTATAACTTTTTTAGGTTTTATAATTGTTATGATTTATGTTTTCAAAAGAATTAAAAAGAAAAAATAAATCAATATTGTAATAATAATAAGATTATTTTCCTTTAAGGTTTTTGGTTTTTGTTGGAGAATAACACACTTTCATCCTTTCTTTTCTTAATGTTTATGATTTTTCTTTTTTCTCGGTAAACTTCATAAGTAATCCTTTCTTGTTTTAGATGGGCTTCAAGTATCCAAGTATCATTTATTTTGAAAGAGTAAGAAGCAATTTTTTCACCCTGTTCTTCAAATATTTCTGATTGTACTATAATTCTTTTGGTTTCATAGTAGATTTGATGTAAATTAACTTAATATTAACTATTTATATATAGAGATAATTCTATATATCACTTAATATTAAGAAGATAACAAATGGGATAATTTTAATAATCACATTACCAATATTCACTTTGTTGCAGTATGCCCATATTAATAATAATATTAACTATTAGCTAAAAGGCGTATGCTGTGCCATACCACCATTGAATCTTTCCAAAAATGAAATTTTGTGTAATATTAATTTGACTTGACCAAATTTAGAAATAAACATTCAGGATTTTCAAATTCCTCAAGAATAGAATTCAATATTAATATTTGGGAAAACTTTCTGTCGCATTAAAGCTAGAGACCTGTATATGCAATAACAAAGCTATTTTTTTTAAAAAAGGTAGGGCATAAAGTGATTCCTATACTTTTAAAGGTCATACAAAATTTAGGAGGTATTTAGAGGTCCTGCACCATACAATCTGTATATCTGTATTGTAATTTCATTAATAAATATGCTACAAGTTAATTTATTACTATTTACTGTTACATAATATATAAAATCAATTAAACATTATGTAAATTTTTAGATATTATCTAAAGAAATTATTAGGTTGTATTATCATCAGTTAGCTATATAAATTACAAATACTATACGTAGGTGACATAAACTAATCAACAAAATAACTTTTTTTAATTGAAGCAAACAATATCATTCAATCGTTCTCACATCCAGTTTACCCTGCTACTTGTGAAATTTTCTGGGATCTACAAATGGAGATTCATAATGACAAGAGTTCTCACTAACATCGCTGTAACCTTTTGTTTCATTAATCTTTTTGGATATGAAGTCATCAATATCCGCATCAAAATAGTCAAAGAGCCTTGGATTAAGGAATGAATCTAATTCTTGACTAAGATTTAATTCAGTTGCCAGCGTTCTTGCTTCAGACAATGATATCCTATAAACCAAACAATCAAACAATATGCAAATAATCTTCATGAATTGACAACGCAAAGTATACTCACAATATATATGTATAAAAAAAAAAGCATAGATACCATTTGTAGTCCTCAGAGGTTGGCTGTAAACCTCCAGCTTGTAATATTGAATATTTAACCAGGCAATCATTATCTAGTCGACGAACTAATCTAACATCCGTAGGGCCAGCATTTACCCAAATGGAATAAACCAATATCTCATTGATTTTGTCGAGCTTTATATTGGATTTTAATGGTGATCTTGGTGTAAGTCGAAGATTATAATGTATTGATGAATTAGTTGTCGTATATCTTACATGTTTACAACCAACAGATACATGTTTCATATATTCGTCAGCATCATCCAATACCAATCCTCTCTTTTTACTAGTCTTAAACTCCAATTTTAAGTCATTCGACATACGATAATTATTTTTAATCGTTATTTCATCATTTATTTTGTTTATATTTTTCTTGCTGTTGTTGGCGGTGGTAGAAATAGTATCGATGTTATCAGCAGTGATTTTTGTTGTTGATGTAGTGGTTATTGTGGTAGCGTCATTTGATGACAATGGTATTGAAGATGATGATGTTGAATATAACGATTGCCTGGTATTATTAATGTTATTCAAAATATCATTGTCATTATTATTATTATTATTGCAGTTGTTGTTGTTAGCATTACAATTTTTAATGTTGGTGTTAATTATAATTTCATTTTTTTGTCCGGAATTAAATTCTTTCTTTACAATAGTATTGTTGTAATTGTTGTTGTTGTTGTCGTCGTCGTCATTAATATTGATATTGTCATTGTTATTGTTATCGTTATTGTTACTAATATTAATATTACTTTTAATATTATCATAACTATTAACGTCATTAGTAATAATGTTGTCGTTGTGAAAATATCTAGTCACCAGGTTTTGTATACTGTTATCATTATCAAAGATTTGATAAAGTGATCTGTTTTCTGATGGTATTTTTTCAAGTATAGCCTTTGATAGTTTCCTTTCTTTAACCCGTTTGAAATGAGTTGAGATTTGACCTGATACAGTTGCATACGGTGTTTGTCCACTAATGTACAATTAATATTTTTATCATTTAATATTTGCGTATAAAACCATAAATATTTTTATTTTACATACCATAATTTTGTTATCCCATATTTTAATATTTGATTAGTGATTTCTCTTGATCCTGATGGTTGATTTTTTAAGGAAATCAAAGCCTTTATTATTGCTATGAAAATCCTGTTATTTTGCTCAAATGAATCAAAGTTTGAAATAATGCTTGAAAAGATAATTTCGGTGATGTTAAGGATGTTTTGTCTATTTGGCATCTTTTCTTGTTGTTTGTTAGTTTTTAAGAAAGCCATTGAGATATATATTGTGATAATTTTGTAATGTGTATATTAGAATTACTAAAAAAAGAAAAAAATCTTTTATATTCTAAATAAATGACGTCTTGAGTTTTTTTTTAAAAATGAAAAACTCCCAGTTAAAAAAAACCCCCAATTTTAATATGTTGTAAAGAATAATGTATTTGGAAAACCAAAAAAAATTCTTTTTGAAAAAAAAAAATAAACTTTTGAATAAAAAATTAATTCGCAGAAATATAAAAAAATAAAAAAAAAAATTTTTCAGTTATATTTATATTTTTTTATTAATATGGTGATTATTATTAATCAATCAGAATAATAATAATGTTAATCATTAACAATCTTTGACAACCACCAAGATACACTAAGACAATGAAATATTATGTTATTACGTATAATAAACTTTACTAAAACGCCTACAAATTTATTATGTACGACTACTGTTTATCAATTATTTTTTCTTCAATCTCGGCCAGTATTTTTTCTCTCTTTCTTCTGCAACGAGAATTCACTCTAGTCAATTATAAAAACAAAATTTAATAGGATAAAAATTTTATGATTTAATATAAAAATATTAAATAAAATATTTAATTTTTAAGGTTTTAATCCGGTCCATTAAATTTTGCATTATTTTTAACGATTCTTCTGTTTTGAAATTCATTTTGTTCATTTTAAGGTCAATTTCTTTTTTTGGCCTATTAAGCATATCAACACATTTTCCAAGTTCATCATAAATAAATGAAAGATATTCTGCATTCTCATTACTATCATATGCTTTAAATTTTTTAAGAATATCATCAACTGACTCCTTATAGATTCTTACAATATATTATATTATAATCAGGAAACCAGGTTTCTTCAACAATATTGAGTAGGAAGTAGATGTAAATAATTCAATATTTGCTATAATTTTTGCTTTTTGAACCAAGAATGTTTCGACTTCATTACAGCAAACCAGTGAATGTATTCATTAGGTATATTACAAATAATATGCTCCATTACCGCTTAATAAGACCAATCTAAATATTTATTATGTTATTATTTGTGAAGGAATTATACATTTAAACAATAAGTTGTTGTAAAATATGTAAATATTCATGGTTAACAATACAATTGAAAGTAAAGAATATATGCATCTAGATCTATTAAATAAATAAATATACCACTTTTAAACATCTAATTAATTATGTATTAGATTTTTAGATAATAAACGTAGTCACAAGGCATTAAAAATAATAATAATATACCAAAGTAATTCCAAAAAAATTTTTATAAGATTTTATTGGATTCCAGATTAGTTGTCTGAATCTTACTTTATGAGTCGAATTACTCCAGGAGACAATAGTTGTGATTATGATGAATTTCTATTATTATTATTAGACAATTGATTTGATGGTAAAATATTATGTAAAAACATCAATAAATATTATTTGAAAAATTAGTTGCCATTTCAATATTTATTCCAAAGTGAACATTCATTATTGTAAGTAATCAATCCAGGATATGTCGTATATTCGAAACCCGAGCTCAACATGAGATATGAATCACTATTTTAATGAAAATTTTCTAAAAGACATATATAAATTATAAAATGGAAATAATATCATTAAAGTTTGAATAAAATATTTTGATATTAAGCCACAATCATTTTTTCTAATCTTGGTAATTCTGAAATGACAATTTTCAATAAACTGGCTGATATTTGACTTGGTATCTTTTTTAAATAATTGAGATAGGAATCATCCTTTTTTCTATAATAGCATTTGAGAGTATAAAAATCATATAAAAATCATAAGGCTGTCTGAATGTTTTCTAATGTATATATATATAATTCATTAACACATAATAGTAATTGCTAAATATTCCTCTATAAAGTATGCTGAAACAAGATGATAATTGAAATTTAATTCAATGTAACGAGGGTCAAAGCACATGATTGCTTTAAACAAAGGAACTGCTGGACGATTTGTCAACATGATTTTTAAATTTTTTGAATGATAATTTATATATATGCTTTAAAAATAATCCAAACTAAATAAAAATTGTTAATTATTTCCAAATTTCATAATTTACAGGCATTCTGAAAGAACCATGACTTTTGTTACTTACAACCTATAGCACTACTGGTTTATCCTAAAGAAAATTATTAATTAATTAATTGGTTGGAAAAATCAAAAATCAAGTTTATTTTTTTACCTTTAATTTATCAATGAGGGGCTGGCTAATTTTTATTGGAATAGCAAATTTGGATTTCTAAAAATAAATCCGTTTGTGAGGAGTTTGTGAATAAGGTTTATCCAGTTCAGATGGCAGCTTCTTCTGCTAAGTGTTTATCTGATTTAATAATTTACATCAACATCAACATCAACAACAAATTATTTATCCTTTCTCTAATACTGATGAACATCAATATTATCATCTAAAACAGAAACGAGTTGTTTATCCAGCCTCAAAGGTGGTTTGCCCTAATACTGACGAACATCAACATCATCATTATTATACATAAATAAATCTATTATTTTTTACATTAAATTTTATTGTGTAAATCAGTACCAAAATTAGAGTCTATGGAAAAGGAATTTTTTCCGATTTCCAAATAATAATAATAATAATACAGTAATTGATATCGCACAACAACCTAAAAATAAAAACCATTTAGTTGTTTTCAATAAACTTGAAAGCAAAAACACCCGGTTGATGGACAAACACATTTACTTAAAGAATGCATTTATTTAAATTGATACGGAAAAGCTTTCTAAATGACAATGTACATACACGTCTTTTTTATTTTATATAGCATAGTACAAAAACAACAATGCCTCACCATTCAAAGAAATACTTTTGTACGTTATGTTAATATTAGTGATTATTCAATAATCTTGCTACTTATTTCGTTGTATTTTCTAGCAAATAGATGACAGGTAACAAATTATGTTTTACTATCGTTATATTTTTATTAATAATCCTTTTATCTAACAAGTTATTATTAATTTCTGAGAATGCACCCAAAAATCAAGGATTTTGGGTCGAATTTTGAAAATTAATGTGTGTGATAAGTGATAATAATAATAGCAAAATTCCCGGGAGGTAGTCTCCGTTTTTTCAAAATTAAAAAATGGACGAGTCTCTTAATCATTATTAACGTTAATATTAAAAAATTGTCAAGATCACTCCTAAGAGTCAAAACAGATTATTAGTAAATGTACCCGAATTTTTATATGTAAATTCGATCATTTACTAATTTTCTTTCTATAATTTATAAAGAGGTGTAACCCATTTGCACGTTGGGAAGGAAGAATTTGGATAATTTTCGAAATTCGAATGGTTTTATTTCATCTTTATTTATTATTTATATCTTTCTTATCATTTTCAATTTCCATTTCTAATATATTATTTTCTTCCTTTAACTTTAACTCTAAATTTTCATTTAGGACATCATTGATTTCATTTTGTCCTTCTGAATTTATCAATCATCTTTAGAAAACAATATGGGTGTAAGTTCATGTAGAAATTTGTTCATATAAGTCGTAATTAATCCATTGATAATATCATCTTCTTCGTTTAATTCTTTATCTTTTTCTATTCTCTATTAAAAATTTTATTTTCTTTATTTTTGGGAATTTCCAATTATTGCCCTCCTGAGATGCAATGATTAGTTTAAATATTGATCTTGATTACTGTGTTGAGTATCAGAACTTTGATTATTATTATTTTGATAATTTTCTTTCAAATCATTGTTTCTTAAAACTATTAAACAAGTAAGTCCATTATTATCATCATTTGAAAATTTCTTATGTCATTGAAATCATTGTTTGTTCTTTCTCATTGATATTTGTTATTATTTGGTTTCCTCGTTGTTGATCTACCAATTTTTAATACTTTGTCCTATCGGTTGTGAATTTGGTCTGTTTGGATATTGCGATATTAAGACTTTTGTTGCTTCAGTGTCAACCGAGTACGACAACCCTCGACTTCAAACATTTTGCATTTTTTCTTTTATCAAAGGTTCTTCACAACTTTACTTTGCATCAATAGCAACAATTATCGCCAATATGGGTTCATAAAAAGCATTATACTAAATTTTAGCATTTAGAAAAAAGTTGAGAAAAATTCATCACTAACTTGTGAATCGAATAACAACGGGGGAAGCAAGACGTCAAACATTAGATCTAAATAATTCCCAACAAAAAAATCCATTGGTTCAATTTAGTATTCCGAGATCATCAATAACTAATATTCCACACTTTATAACGTATGTAAAGTAAGCTTGATCATGAGAAATCAAATGCCCAGACTGCGCAAAGATGCATTTTTACTAACACGCAGGCATACTGTAATGTTAGCCAGTAAATATTCGTGTGCTGTAGCGACTTTTCAGCGAAGGTCCTGAACGGGACGTTTACAATACTAAGATTTGGTGACAAAATCCAACCCTTCTAATAGTAAAACTGATATATCCAAGCTCCCACGCAAGTTTCAGCATACAGTGGGGGTTACGGTTTATTAGGTTGACCAACTGTTAATTAAGACCTAAATACAGAGGTCTTCCCAAGGACAATTCCTCCGATTAACTTGACCTGCAAATGCACTTGTTCTGTTTGTTATAAAGTCCTTCTTATTATTTTACAATCCTCTAGACTCTAGGGAGGTTTTAAACATAACTCACATGAATAAAACTGGAAGCCCTAAAGTTTCAAGCAATTGTGATACATACGATCCCAATCTTTAATTAAAAGATAGAGTCTTAGTTAAATTTTAGCAAAGTAATGAAGACTAACGAATGTATCAGAAAAACAGCATTTTTAGTTCGAGGCCAAATGGTGCACCTGCCTAAAACAAAATATGCTAGCATAGCTTCAAAATATAGCCGTAAAACGGCTTGACGTTAATACGGGTGTCTCTTATAAGTAAAGTAATTATCAACATTAAAAGAACCAATTAAATCAATAGATCCATTTTCCAATCTCTATTCGAAAATCATTGGCGACTTAATGACCATAATTGGCGCTAACTCACCAGAAACATGTAGTTTGGATTACATGGGAAACAACTTTCCTACCCTGGATGTCAAGGACTACCAGCCAAGGTTAGCGTTTTTAACTTTTAAGGAGATTTGAGTGTTTCCATCTTATTGTTATTCCTGCTTGTTGACGATTGTTTTGTTGCATTTTTTTAACGTTACTTAACGCGGACTAAATCATTTATATCTTCCTCACTCCCTTTATAGATATGACTTTTTGTGAAATAAATAAATTTATTAATTAAAAAAATCAATTATTTGGTTTTGAATGTATTGTTAAATGATGAGAACTGGTAGATGATAGGTCACATATATGTATAGGATATTATAAGATACATTCTTTTTTATATATCTCATAAATTTTATACATATTAAACAAAATACTGTATACAGTCAAACCTCGTCAGAAATTTTAAAAATCCGTTATGATAAGAATTTAATTATAGTCCGCTGTGACA
The DNA here is from genome assembly GCA_910592215.1 of Entrophospora candida. Classification (NCBI taxonomy): domain Eukaryota; kingdom Fungi; phylum Glomeromycota; class Glomeromycetes; order Entrophosporales; family Entrophosporaceae; genus Entrophospora; species Entrophospora candida. The sequence goes on from CAJVPN010000249.1 coordinate 10,250, forward strand.
ATGTTTGACTATATATTCGTTTATTAGTAAAACTCGGTGGTCTTGGTGGAGATGGAACTCTTCGTAAAAGTCGCAGAAACGCGTAGATTTATAAATTTAAATCTCTATTTTATTATTTTATTAGATATCTTATATATAATTACATATATGGGAGAAAAGATCGAGTTTGGAGTCCATCCATATGATCCGAATTGGAAGCCGGTATTCTAGGTGGTATTAATCATACTCACATGGTTCCTAAATCTAAAGTATTATGTCTTGATGCTGCATCTGGTATTATTGTTGGTACAAAAAATTTTATTTTTATGATTTATTATTTGGAAAATAGGAGGAAGAACAAATGTAATACCAATAATTGAGGATGCACGACACCCATACAAGTATCATATGTTGGTTGGAATGGTATTTTTACCACAACACATATTATAAATGCATATCATTATCTAAAAAATAATGGACATGTTGTTATCCCAATAAAAGCAGATTGTATTGATTCCACCATAAATCCCACTACAGTTTTTGTCAATGAAGTTAAACTATTACAAGAGGAACACATTAAACCTCAGGAACAATTAATTTTGGAATCATATGAACGCGATCATGTCCCAGTTGTTGGAAAATATGTAAAATCGATGTGTTGTAAATAATAATAATAAAATTACTACTACTATTATTATTACAACTATAGTAATTACAATATTAAATAAAATCAATTTAATAACATTAAATGTTTTATTATTTAATAGAATTTGAATTAACTTTCTTCGTTATCTTCATTAGATTTACTAATGCCATAATAGTTATTCTGTTTTTTGTAAGTTATAAATATCAAATTAATATTATTAAAAATAAAGTAGATTTAAAAAAGAACTGTAAAAATAGACAAACCCAATATCCACGATCAAAAAATCTAGAATTTCTTGAAGAGGTGTTCTATCAAATATCAAATATTTGAAAGAAAATATATGTTAAATATATAGATAAAAATAAAAACAAAAATTTGATAAATTGATAAAAAGACAAACCCATAAACTATCTCTATATTCTTCATCAATTCCTTCATCGATCTCTTCATCAATTTCTTCATAATTATTCCTTTCTTTACTATTATTCTTCTCATCGCTGCTTTTACCTTTATTTTTGCAGTTATTGTCACCATTATTTTCTTTGTTTTTATTCGTATATTGGTATTTAATTTTCTTTTTATTTTTATCATTATTATTCTCAACATCTTTTTTACCCATATCTCCATCATCATCATCTATGTAAATTTCTATGTTCATATTATTACCAATATCGTTATTTCTTTCAACTTTATTTTTGTCGTTATTGTCACCATTATCTTCTTTATTTTTATTCGTATATTGATATTTAATTTTCTTTTTATTTTTACCATTATTATTCTCAACATCTTTTTTATCTATATCTCCATCATCACCTATATAATTTTCTATGTTCATATTATTACCAGTATCGTTATTTCTTTCAACTTTACCTTTGCCGTTATTGTCACCATTATTTTCTTTATTTTTATTCGTATGTCGATATTTAATTTTCTTTTTATTTTTATCATTATTATTCTCAACATCTTTTTTATCCATATATCCATCATCATCATCTATGTAAATTTCTATGTTCATATTATTACCAATATCGTTATTTCTTTCAACTTTATTTTTGTCGTTATTGTCTCCATTATCTTCTTTATTTTTATTCATATATCGATATTTATTTTTATTTTTATTTTTGCCATTATTATTCCCAACATCTTTTTTATCCATACCTCCATCATCATCATCTATGTAATTTTCTATGTTTATATTATTACCAGTATCGTTATTTCTTTCAACTTTATTTTTGTCGTTATTGTCACCATTATCTTCTTTATTTTTATTCTTATGTCGATATTTAATTTTCTTTTTATTTTTACCATTATTATTCTCAACATCTTTTTTATCCATATTTTTACCTCCATCATTATCATCATCATCTATGTAATTCTCTATGTTTATATTATTACCAGTATCGTTATTTCTTTCAACTTTATTTTTATCGTTATTGTCACCATTATCTTCTTTATTTTTATTCTTATGTCGATATTTAATTTTCTTTTTATTTTTACCATTATTATTCTCAACATCTTTTTTATCCATATTTTTATCTCCCTCATCATCATCTGTGTAATTCTCTATGATTATATTATTACCAGTATCGTTATTTCTTTCAACTTTATTTTGGTCGTTATTGTCACCATTATCTTCTTGATTTTTATCATAATCCTCATCATCTTCTTGGTAATCATAATCCCAATCTTCTTTTAAAAATTGCAATAAAATAAATAGATGATATAATATAAAAAATAATATAATATAATTTTTAACTTCTTACCATAATTATTAGCAAAATTTTCACCTCTTTTTGTCTCAACATAATTCTTTTTAATAATTAAATTTTTTATTGGAAAAAAAAACTATCGTTACTTTCTCCCTCATCACCATCACCATTATAATCAATGTAATGAATTTTCCTACCTTTATTATGCGTGTATTGCAAACCTTTTCAATTTTTTCAATAAAATAATCAAAATCCATTTGAGGTGCAAGTTGTTGTTGCCAGCTATGATAAATTAATAGGATATTACCCGAATCTACTAACTTTTAGTTTTCGCATATTTCAATAAAAGAACAATTGAAAATTTGAAAAATTATAGGTTATAAATTATAATATATAAATCATCAATTACTTACAATATCTTTATCACGCAAATGCAATTTTTTTGAAGTCTTTAATAAACTCGGTAAGCCTTCCTTTTCATCTAACAAACTATAAATATAACATAAATAGATTAGTCAAATTAATAACTTATAACTGTATATCTAAATATAATTCTATTTATTACCGTAAAGGATCAATTGATTTTACTCTGCTCATTTTGAATTATAAATGAAATTTTCAATTTTCAAATATCAATATTTATAAAATGTCTAAAGAGTAAAAAAAAGGTTTTTTGTACGAGGATAGATGTTTTACGCGTTTGTGTAACAATTTGTCGATAAAGAATGTGTTGCATATCATGGAAGTATACTGTAATCCATCAAGCCGTATTCATATTAAAAGAAGGAAGTCCACAATACCATCACATATAATCACCTTCCAACATCAGTTATAATCCTGTCGGTCGTTTTTCAAATGTTTCTGATGTATATAGCAGCGCGACGCCCTATCTTCAAGATATATGAAGTAACCCAATTTATAAGAGTACTTGGAAGCATGATTTGGTCATATCTCGCAATATAGAGGTTGGAATTGTCCAAAAAAATCCTTAGTCGACTACTAGTTGGCCAAAATTTCTTTAGTCGACTAAATTTTTTTTTTTTAATAATAATATTTCGTTTTTTTTTTTTTGAATCTTTCACATTTTTCAAAATACTTCCACACAAAACCATGTGTTACGATTCGTTTTTTTAAAGGCCTTCTGGAACCACCGCTTAAATCATTAGAACTTGAGGCCAATGAACTATTGGACCTTGTATCGGAAGTGTTTATTCGTCCACATGTAAAATTATCATCAACAACACCACCACTATTGTCGTCGTCATCATATTGATGGTATTGATACTCTTCTGCATAGAAATTTACTATTTTGAATGATAAATCACAAAAATATAATTGGTCAGACAATAATAATATTAGCATAGTATTAGTATTAGTATTAGTAGTATTAGTAGTCGACTATTAGTTGTTCAAAAAAAAGTTTAGTCGATTCCAACCTCTATCGCAATATCACTGGTATCAATATAAAATGATTTGTGTTGATCATAGATGATGGATTTAGATGATTTAGAATGCGATTATTTTTCCTGCCATAATTAATAAAATAAGATATGGAGATAAACTCGTTAAGTGAGACCACTCAAAAAAGAAATGGCAGGTCTGATTTGTCAAGAAGTGCTAACGTTCGCGGTATTTTCATAAAAATTATTGATTATTTCAAGTCCTTGTTTGCGAGATCAAAGAGTTCAGATATTGGCAACCATAAAATCGAAGACGAGTTAAGATTGGAAAAGGTTCTTTCATTCCTACATTAAGCTCTACCAACAACTAAAACAACCACATGGAAAGAACATAGAAACTATTTTTTATTGTATTATGCTTAATCAATCAGCCAATGAAATATTTAGTTTATTTTTATAAAAGTTTCTGTAAACTTAGAATTTATAATTAGAAAAGTTAGAGTTGTTAGCAAAAGTGTTGTAGTAACAGATTGTGGGTTTAGAACACCAGTTAGAACTTGATTCATAGTGTATTATAATAATTTGATCATACATATAACCCTACATATAAATTCTATCACTTTGTAGTTTTAAATAAACGATTCTATTATAAATAATGGTGGTAGTGGCAAAGGACGGTCACTTTTTTATATATATCTGGTATCTTCCTCACGCAAAAAAAAGCAAATTCAAAATTGTGCGAAATATAATGCGATTATTAGCAAAAAAAGCCATGGCTGGCTCGGTCTAAAGACCTCCTAAAATTTCAAAGCATAGAAGTCACTTTCTGTCTTATCTTTTAAAAAATAGCTCTATCGGTTGATAGAATAGGCCTCTAGTTTTTAATGTATTTTCCCAAAAAATTATTTTTAGCACACGTATTTTACTATGTTCACGAGAAATTTGAAAATATGAATTATTCTTTATATATATATACTTTATTAAAAATGAATGACATAACAATAATGAGAATATTATGCATAAAGAAATAATTTTGAGTAGTCGTGATGCGAAACATCCTAGCATCCTTTTGCATAATTTCTCATAATATGCGTGTATACATTTGTAGCAATCCCCTTCCACCATTCTTCTTCTGAACATTATAAGAATTGCGTCGAGAAACTTCAGTTTGGTCTAATTCCATATGCATGTGCGGTTATTATTATTGCCATTATTGTAGTTATTGAAATTATTATCTCTTGGTGCTCTTTCTGAACTAGATGGTCTTGTCTGTCGGTTGTTATTCATAACAGGTCTTTCCATTCTAAACATTGCAATATGCTATAATTCTTAGTATTATTAATAATGTTGTCGGCATTAATGTTATCATATTTTATAGCATGTGCTATGTCCAGTTCCAAAGTATCCACGTTATCTCCATTTTTGTTGCTGGTTTTAATCCATCAATGTACATGTAGTATGGTGGGAATAGTTGTGATTGCCATTAAATACATTAAATAAAAAGGTGAAGAGGCTCGTAATTTGTCTTAAACGGGTTTATTTTGCTATTATTACTTTCAATATGTGACTGTTGAAGCAATGGAAGCATTGCCCTTCTTTATATTGTTCTATGACATTGCAACAGTTCATGGAAAAGCGATCAAAGTAGTGGCATGTATAACATTTTGCATTGACATTTCACCTTCCCACGGAGATTATTGCCAGATATTACTACCTCAGAAAGTATTACCGCTTCATATTCACGTTCATACATGTCGACAAGTTTATCTACAATAACATTTAGACCATTGTTATCCATCAGTGAGCTGGTGATGTGTTTCTCTTGTTCTAATCCTTACTATATACACATTATTAACTAGAGCTTAGACGAAACGAAATAACAATTATAATAATACTTGCTCATTTATATCCTTTATTGTCGATTTTGTTTATTTTCAATTCCTTTCGTACCCCATTTTTTTTTAAAAACAATTAATCATAACACAAAACCCCCTATTTTTTTTTTGGATGCGACATAAAAGTTCTGAAGATATATAGATAAGCTTGTTGATAGCTAGAGGTTTATTTTTTATACTTTTTTATAAAATAGCTTAAACATCTTATATAAACATGAAGTGAAACTTGCCATATCTTTCATTATATAGTGATGGGTAATTATATAAGGTTCTTATCATGAATAGATCCAAATAATCAATATAATCGGTCCATCTATCTATACAAAAATAACACATCCGATGCATCTTTATGCTTATAATAAAGTCTCAAATCAGTTTCATTAAACTCTTTATTATCTAGAACAACCAATCATTCATCTAAAAATATCTTTATTGTTATCAAAATTCGTAGTTGGAACCAATAGGCATTTTTCCTAATGCTTTCAATCCGTGTAATGCTTTTATTTTTGGCTATATATTTTTTTAGTAACATAGTAAACTGGTTATGATTATTGTTATTAAAAATATAAAAATTATTAATCTAAATTTAAATTTAAATTTCCAAAATTAAAAACCTCGCCACTAAAATATGTGAAGAAACAAAGAATGTTCCAGCAATTTTGAAGAATATATATTAAATGTTTTAAACGAATTGATGAAGAAGAGCAAAAGTTAATCTAAAAATGGCATTTGATAAAGATTATGTAGATGAGTGTAAAAATGGATCAGTAGCATCAAAGCAAGTCAATTAATTATTGCAACACTTGAAAGATTGATTGATTGTATTATCTCATGCATTATTTGATTAAAAATAAAATTATTTTTAATGACTTTATTATTAATTATTATTAAATATAAATAGAATAACAAATAAATAATATTTATAACTAATTATGGCAAAACAATATATTTTTCTAAATGCTTGGGTATGGAATTGATCAGATTTTTACTTTCTAGCCATTTCCTACCTAATTATATGTAAAATTTAATTATTAATATATTCAACGATAGAAATAATAATATAAAGTATATACATGATAGATAAAAGAATTATAAATGAATCAACTTACTGAATAATCTTGTTTGATATCTGTATGCACCATCACATAATATGGTAACAATTCTTTTACCTATATAATATTACACATATTTTTATTAACACTCCCCAAAATCACATTATCCTATTATTCAATAAATTAAATTTTCATTATTTATTATTTACCTGGGCCTAATGCTTTAGCCATTTCAACTGCAGAAACAACATTTAATGCAGTTGAGGCACCCATGTATAACCCCTCCTCATCCAACAATCGATAAACCATCTCGATAGATTTTTCATCAGGTATGAACAATGCGTCATCAATCAGGTGAACGTCTTGTTTCAAATTTTCAGTTATACGCCCCTGTCCAATCCCTTCAGTTATTGAACTGCCACTTCTCTCGCCAAGAAGTTTCCCACCACTTTTAAAATAATTATATAATATCGATCCAGGTGGATCGGCCAAAAATATTTTTATTGAGGGATTTTTTGATTTCAAATATCTAGCGATACCTGCCAGCGTACCACCTGTACCAGTCGAACACACAAATCCATCCAATTTTTTACCTTCTCCCTCTGTCTGTTGCCATATCTCTGGTCCGGTTGTCTCAATGTGTGCTTTCCGATTTGCTATATTGTCAAATTGATTGGTCCATGCAGCATTCGGTATCTTTTCTGCATGTCGTTTTGCTTGATGATTATAATTATCAGGGTTGTCATATGCTACAGCTGGTACTGGATAAACTTCTGCGCCTGTTTATTCATACACACAAGTTAAACGTCATAGTGAAAGAGTGGGTTTGATAAATATATAGAACATATAAGACATTATTTATATTCAATATCTAACAAATTAATAAATTATTGTCAAGTACCCAACATTCTTAACAAATCAATCTTTTCTTGACTTTGTGTGTTTGGCATATAAATCACACATTTGTAACCTTTTGATCTACAAACGTGTGCAAGTCCAATGCCAGTATTACCTAATATTCAAAAAAACAGAATTATAAAAATTGCAAAAAAAAAATTAAAGTTCAAATATATTTCTACTTACCAGCTGTCCCTTCGACCACTGTACCACCAGGCTTCAATAAACCTGATTTGTTAAATAATTAAAAATTTAAACCAAATTATAAATTAAATAATCATATTACTTTTTCAAAAATGAAAAATTGTGAAACCTTTTTCTTCTGCCTCTTTAACAACATATAAAGCAGCTCTATCTTTAACCGATCCACCAGGATTCATAAATTCTGCTTTGGCCAAAATTTCTGATCCAGTTTCTTTGCTTAATTTTTGTAATTTAATCTAATGAATAAATTAATTAATTAATTAATAAGAATATTAATTAATGGTGGGAAAACAAAAAGACTTACTAATGGCGTATTTCCAATAGCTCCAAGAAATCCATCTACTATCTAATTAGCATTATTATTTTTTATTTGATTAATTTCAAGCAAATGAATGATTAATTGATCACCCCAATTATCCCATTAATTAATATACCTTAGTATGTAGGCTTCTACATCTAATTGATCGATTTAATGAAGATTTAAACATTGTTAAATGTAAATTTTATTAGTGTAAGATAAAATGGTTTTTTCCTGGAGAAATAATAAGATTTAAAAAATTCAAAAAAAATTTTTTAAAATCTATATATATATATTCGAATCTGAAAAACCCTGTATTTATTCCTGAGAATATGCAGATAAAAGTTGATCCTTCCAAATCTGTCCTGAAAATATCGGGGAAATGCCCTATTTGGGGAGGTTTATCAGATCTTCCCTAATTTAAAAATATACTATTTTTTTTTTTTAGTATTTTTGCATTCATTCATTCTATGCAAGAGTTGATTAATAATCATGTAATTATTATTGTCCACAAATCCGCTATTGCAACTTTATTGGTGGGTTAGATGGATAACTACATAGTAGCCGTTGATTATGATGATAGTGTTAATGATTACAAATAATGAAATAGAAGAACTTTGTACTTTTAATAAACTAATATCAACGAGATAATGGATGTTATAATATAATAAAAACACGTGTTACGATTCCCAATATTTATTTATCTAATAAAGGAAAAAATCTATACATGCGAGAATATGAATTTTTGCTCGTGAACCTATCTGTCTTAAATATGTCCTGACCCAAACAATTCAAAAGCGTTTTAATTTTCAAATACTGCATTGTGTGTTTCTAACGCTATTCGTTGTTATAAATTATTATATGCATCGTTTCTAGTTTTCAAATACAAAACCGAGTGATTGGGCGTGTCCAAAATACTTTAATGAGAGCAAATAGTGCATTGAATATACATGTGGCCCAAATTGTTTTGCTGATGTCAAAAGTCAATTCCAAAGTAATTGTGTGTCATTCGCTATTAAAAATACGCGTCTAAAATATTTTAGGTTGCATGCACAATTTTAATGCTTCCGTTGTTGCAAGTGCTCGGTCCTTTGCCATATCGATGTAACTAGATAATTCATCGATGATATTTTTAATTGGCGAAAATATACTGTATTTTTCAACTGGCTAGAGCATATATTAACTGGAATTACGAAACGCTTGTATGTCAAAAAAGTTGCGCTGAAAAATACCGATTATTATTATATCGAAGAAATCCTTCGTATAATTCTTACATTGGATAGTAATGATGCAAAAAATGCATATCGCAAGTTTTTTTCAAAATATATTGAATATAATTATAATTGCACCGTTGATTGACAATTTAAAAAGGTTTGGTTGGATTCATCTAACAATTGAAAATTCTAACTATTTTTAGAATCTGGTGACTATTGAAAAAGAGATCTAATTTTTATTCTCTTATTATGTTTAAGCGAAAATAGCAATTACCTATCTCAAATGCTATTTATCTTAATATTAAACTAAATCATTCTAGTTGCCAAAAGAGCAATTTTTTGGGGGTGTAGAATAATTTATATGAAATGTCTCCTCAATCAATTGAACGGTAGATATTCATTTTAAAAATTAAATCATTATTATTCAATCTTGACGAAGATGATTTGTACTCTGATGTTAAATTGATGAACATTTTGAAAAAATAAACTTTGATGCGAGATTTTATTCTTATTATCGTTGAAGTACAAACGGCAGTTTTTACGAGTACAGTAAAAAAAATATATTAATATTTCCCATTAGTAAAATCCAATATTGGTTTTGATGCGGCAGCCTGTTTCTTTAATAAGTCCAGTCATTCACAAACCAAGATATTGTAGTAACATATCTTTAAGTGAAAGCAGTATTAGTCTTAAAAGATATTAGCTGAAATAACGAACGACGTAATCCTCTCACTTGAGCCATAAAAACATTCTCCTATAAATTAAAAAGTATACAACATAATACGTTAAGAGCATCTCATTCTCCAACATTCAAAACAAGTGGTATATACAAATGCATTATATTTATATATTTAATATATTTTTACATATAGCCAATAAAGAAGGTTCGTAGAGAATTTTAGAGAAAGTTCATTATTTTTAGTTTGTAAAACAAACACAGGGACCCAGCTTAATTTTTCTTTTTCAAGATAAGGAATCAAAGTATGCATGCGCGCGATAAATTGCAAATAGATTTTTATATTCTAAATCCCATTGGAAAAATCTCTCAACAAAAGCTTCAAAATAATTATTTTAAGATGAAGATTTCTTGATAAATATAGACAGACATCTCTCTGCAAGTTATTAGCATCAACAAATCAAGGTTGTGATTTATTTTTTGATTGCGAGAGGATAAAAGTTTTTTATGATTATTTTGTCACAAGATGTACTAGGTATTATTGATCCAACATATAATACTGGGCATAATAGCAGCGTACGGATGCTAAAGATGTTAATTAATTATAAAAGTAACAAAGTAATAGATCCTATTTGAAAACATTACTTAAAGGTCGAAATTAAATGTTGAAGCAATTACCAACACCGAATTGAGAACTCGTACGAACCCATCATACAAAAAGTAAAATATAATTATTTGTATATTTAAATGTTTAATATTAATTATAACTATAAAGCGAAAGCGACAGGCATGCATGTTTTGTGTTGTTGTGATAATCAAAAACAAGATATTTGTTTTGAAAAAAAAAAATCAAAATTTTTAAAAAAAGAAATGCAATCTAGATTGGAGAGAAGAGAGGAAGAAAAAAGGTTTTTAAATGCATTTTATTACATGTGTGTGAGATATATATATATATATATATATATATATATATTCGTTAAAAAGAAAGATTACAAAAAAAAAAAAAAAAAACCCCCATTTTTAATTTATTTATTGAACCTTTTTCCCTGAAATCGCAGCACGTTTAGCTTCAACTTCACGTTTACGATCTGCTCTAAAGAAATTAGCAAATAATCCCAACATAGTCCACATATAAACCCAAAGTATAGCTGTTGGCAAAAATGGATAATCGTTCTCGATGTCCCGTCGTAAAACCTTGAAATATACTATGTCATAAGTTGCCTGGGTCATCATCAGGGTGAATTGAGTCATTTGGAATAGTGTGATGTAACGTTTGATGAAACGAATTGGAAATGAAAGTGTCGTGGAAAGATAATAAGCATACATAACTACATGAACAGCTATATGTTTATATAGAATGTAGATTTAATAAATGACAAATGCCAAAATTCCAAAATGAACATTAACAATAATAACAGATGATTACCAGAATTCAAAGCAGCACTGAAATATGCTTCGCCATTAGGAGCAATGAAAACCACAAGCCACCAAATCATAAAGATTGAAAAATGATGATAAACATGTAAAAAGGTGATCTGTCTATCATTTTTTTTCAATATCATGATAAATGTATCCATGAACTCGAATATTTTTGAAAAATAAAACAACCAAATATATTTTGACATCTAAAAAATTTTAAGATTAAAAAATTAAAATCATTTTCTGTAAATTTTCCATTTTAAAAAAAAGTTTATCTACCTGCCAACCTTCCTCGGATCTTACTTCTGGATTTGTGAATAAAGAATAACCCTGTTTCCATGCCTCCGATAATATAGTAATGCACATATAAGCACTTAGAGACACCAAAAATAAATTATGTAAAATGCTTAATCCTTTCACACTCATTTTTTCTCTGCTGGACATTATAGCCTTACCACCAAAAACAACGACAAAGTAACCAATAACAATTAAAATCACGTGAAACGGATCCATAAGCGGCAAACGTGAAGATAATGGTGACATGTTGTTTTTTAGAAAATCATCAATGTTATTTGATAAAGATGGGAATAATGTCTTAAAAGTTTCTTTGACAGCATTTTCTAAAGGACTAACTATAGGGTCCGTTAGAACTCCAATTGTTTCTGCTAGAATTATAAAAAAATCTACTGGTGACATCTTATTATGATGAAAAATCTCCGATTAAAAATTAAAAATTTTTGAAAAAATATCCTCAAATTTTATCTTAGATTATTTATAATTATTATTTTTTAATGTTAAATCGCAATCAAAAAAAAAAATCTAAAAACTATTTAATTTATTATTTAAAAAAAATTTTTTTGAACTTTAGTAACAATCAATCAACATTATCATGAGGAAATATTATAATCCCCAAAAATTGCGTTTTTTTATCGCTTTTTGTGTAACTTCTTTGATCGACAAAAAATAATTTGCAAAATAGAGTAAGTACAATATGAAGGATAAAAACTCAAATTTAATTATTATGCTTGTTATATAGCTAGAGTTATATAATCATGTATTTTTCCGTAAAAATCATTTCTAAATATGCCCAACCACCCCAACCTACCAATAAAATCTCCAAAATATGGTTGTGGTTTTGCAAAAAAATACACAATCAAAAGTTATATATATATATATATATATCTAATATTATTACATCTAAATTATCACGTGATAAAGCAAATCACCAACCAGAATTACAATTCAAGTTACAAACGCAATTACATAAATTAATATCGTCCTGTTTATGATACCAAGAAACTAACATATCACGTATAGAATGGTTATTAGGTTTCTTGTTACAGAAGAATGTACAACTTATTAACACGATTAATGATAGACCAATGATTACACGTATGAATGCTAAAATTATATTATTTGATGACTGTTCAGATTTTGATGTTGAATGTGCTTTTGATTTTTTTTTATGTTTTTCACCTCGATTATGTTTTATAGTTGAAGTTGTAGATTTTTCTGTAATGTTATCAATTAAATTAAAAACAAAGTCTTTAAATAATAATAATGACGATGATGACCATCAACAAACCTTGTTTTACAATATCTTTGCAATAAAGATCATCAACACAACTTGCAATATTTTCATCATCTTCGTCAACAAAATGAATTGAATAACCATCTGAATCGTAAATTAATTCTGCTCCAACAACTGCAACCGAAAATTTTCCCTTTCTTTGATGAAATTCATTTTTATATTTTTTAATTTTTTTTATTATTGATTGTTGTCGAGTGCTACTATTGCTATTATTATTTGAATCGCTGCCTTCTGATTCGTCTCTTTTAATCGGTACCTTTCCAACTATTATAGCAAAAACACCAAAATCCGATCCAAACGTTAACTTTACTAGAGCGCTTTTGACTTTTTGATCATTTACATCCTTGTCATCCTCATCATCCAAATCCTCGTCCTCTTCTTCACTATAATTGTTGGTCCATTGATTCTCATATAAATATTTAAATCCTGGCAATAAATCTTTAATATCAGTTAAAATTGTTTTTTTAAATCGTAGTGGTAGCCCATCACCAAGTTTGTTTGATTCCAAAGAATAACCAGTTTTAAATAATTCATTTTGTTGTTTATTGATTTTTTTAATTCGGGCTAGATATGGTTCATACCATTCATAACAAATGTCCAAGAATATCATCATTTGTTTTTCAATTTCATTTCGACTTAATATGAATTGTAATTGACTGACCGATTGATTCATCTCTTTTGAATAAGAATCGTATTGTATAATACAAATCGATTTATCCAAAAATATGCTTGTAGGAAAATCTTTGGTGCCATTGATATCTCCATGTTTCATTGGTTTATCAATTAATGTAATTTCAAATTTGTTCTTTTTTGTTCTTTGAATTGTCTCAAAAAATTTCTGACAAATTTTTAAAATTGCAAATTGTAAATCTTTCTTAGCGAAGTTCTTATAATCGTCGTTCATGTCATCATCAACATCATCATCGTCACTATCACCGACTTTAGTATCGATACTTTTATTGCAGCACTCGACACATTCACAATCTTCCAACATTTTTTTTTTAAAAAAACAATTATGTGTATCACTCACAAAGTTTTTTTTATTGTGTGATTATATATCACATGCTAATACATTATTAATCATGAAGCACAAAAAAAAAATATTGTGCAGTGTAATAAACTTTTATTAGTTTCATAAATTGAATTGATTCTCGACAGAAAACTTTACAAAAGTCTTTTTGATACTTTGAATTACATCCATTTAATTATTTAATGGACGATATAGTTGATGATTTTATTCAACAGTTCGAAATATTTTTCCTTTAATGGAATGGGGGAATGTTGTTAAATATTTGACAAAAGAAGGGTTTGGGTTTTATTTTACTATTCGTAACAGAAGGAGTCCATTGCAAAACAAATAAATACCAGTTACCATCTCTTCCCGTTCAATTAAGAATTATTATTTAATAATTTATTTATCTTATTATGCAACAATCTTTGTATTAATAAAAAAAAATAATAATTTTGACCGACTTGTTTAACTTTCATTTAATACATTTACAAATTAGGATCTTTGTATAATAAACAAATAGTCGTTAACAAATGAGATATATATTAATATTAATATTAATATTAATAATCTATCAACAATATTCTTACCTTTAAACTCCAGCCCACAATCCTTCACATGCTTATTATTCACAATATCTTTATATTATAAATACCACCACATGGTACACCAAATTCTCGATTACTTGTTTCATGTTAAAGTCTTCGTCCAATCGTTTATCGTGCCATTAATCAATTGCTGATGTTTAACTCTCTGTTTGTTTGCGGTATACTTTTTCATTTGTCAAATCTATTCTACCGGCTGCCTTCATAAATCTTTTGTAAATAGAGTCACCATTGCCGTTTGTAATAACATATTTGACATCAGAACAAACACACTTTCACATCAATCATTTGACCGTTATTGGCAGAATTTTATCTCTGACAAATAATCTCATAACACAGATCCTAATGCAGCAGTAAATCCGGCCACTGAATCACCTAATGAAATATTTGGTCTGACTGGTGGTTGGTTTGGGAAAACCATTTATATGTCGAAAGCCTACCATTGCCTATATTAATTAATATGTATGTGCATATGTAAACATAAACATACATGCACACACACACACGCGTTTACTTTATGTATAAATAAATGTATATATGGTGTTTGGGTACCTCGTAAATTGAAGCATATCCAGGTTTAACGCATATGGACCAGTTTGACCATATCCTAATACACGAATGTATATATCAATGAAGGATTAGTTTTAGAAAGCTTGTCTATTTAGAAATCAAAAAAATTCAATTAATTGTAATCTCATTATTATCATTATATGTATGTATATATTCCTTTGGACTGTTTATTAAAATGATCAAGATTCCATTTTTCCATTGTAAAATACTCGAACCATCATCAGCCAATTTACATAAAAGTCTTTTATAATAATAAATAATATTCCTTTTGGATTTAAAAATAATAATAGTAATGGATAATTACTTTTTTCCATCATCGGTACGGAACCAAGGACTTATCCCATCAATATCTAAATGTCTCCAAACTCCAGTTTTTTTTTGGTGGTTCTATTCTTATCTTTTAATTATTTATATATTTGATATTGATATTTGTTAACGATTTAATTTTTCAGAAATTAGTGTTAAAATATATTTATAAATAGTTACACAGGAATGGCACAGCTATAAACTAACTAAATAAATATATAAACAAGTTTGAATGTTTATTTTTCCTCTTCCTTATAGTAAAATAGTTGATAAAAAATTATCTAACCAACTAATTTATATTCAATACTGCCAAGTAAAATTAGTACATAACTCACCTTTACTAAATTATCATTATCATTGTTATCGTTTTCTTATTACTTTTAAAGAAGAATTAATAAAACCAATTTTTTTACGAGAGAAGAAATGGAATGGAAAGGTCGCTGAAATCATCAATTGAATTTTATTGCAAACGATTTTATTAAATTATTCATCACACATTTCCTTTTGGTGACCTCAGTGTAGTACTTGACCTATTACTTCTATTTTGGGAAGAAAAGGCCTTGTAAAACCTCAACTTATCCAATCATAGAGTTTATGTTCAAGGTTATTTCTTTTCCTTAAAAATAAATAAAATAAATATTACTACTGCACTACCACTGTCACCACCATCATATTGAATTGTCAACATTTTGCTATTTTGCCATAACCATCAATTATTATTATGGAGGAACCAACTCCGACATTAACAGAATTAAAGGAAATGACAATACTAGATGGACCCGCGGTTGAAAAGATTATGGACGGTTTTCTTTCTGCATTTAATAATGGATTGACAACAAATCATTTTACAATGATCCCTTCGTATGTTTCACGGTTACCGACTGGTATAGAGGTTGGAACTTATCTTGCTTTGGAGTTGAGTGATACATATTTGAGGGCAGCTGTAGTAACATTGATTGGCCTTGGCAAAACAGATATTGAACATAAACAGCATGAAATTCCTGCCGAATTAAAAAATGGAAATGTTGGTGATTTGTTTGATTGGGTGGCCTTAAACGTTAAAGAATTATTAAACGATGTGGGATGTGAGTTGGAAACTAAAGCTTTATATGCAGGGATTAATTTTGGTTTTCCAATAAAGTAAGAATTACGTGTTAGCATATACATATATTTAATTATTTATATGCTTACATTTGCATTTATTTATATTTAATAATAATAATATTATTAGGCAAACGGCAATAAATCGTTGTATTGCTATGCCGATTAAAAATGGATTAAATTTGATGGGATTAGAAGGCCATAACATAGTTGAACTATTACAAGCTGCATTTGTTCGAAAGGTTCAACTCAAAAATATGGTTTTTTTATTTATAAGATTTTTTTTTAAAGATATAATTTTGTTTGTTTTTTTAAATTATAATTACTTTTACCGTGTATGTATGTATGTATGTATATCTAATGCATACATACACACACACATAACAAACACACATATATAGAATGTCAAAGTTAATGTTACCGCTATAGCTAACGATACAGTTGGCACACTTGTAGCAAATGCATACAGCGATCAAAATACTATAATTTCAGTAGTTTTAGGTACGGGAACAAATGCAGCTTGTATTTGTACAACATCATCAATAACAAAAGCCAAATTCCCTTCAAATGCTCCAGATTGTATGATCATGAACACTGAATGGAATTTAATGGGAGTAGAGTTTCTACCATTTATAAAATATGATAGGATCCTTGATATGCAAAGCCCGTTCCCTAAACATAAATCTTTTGAAAAAATGGTTAGTGGGTTTTATCTAGGTGAATTGGTAAGATTAACAATTGTTGATTTTGTGAAAACTTATAATTTATTTGGTGGATTCTTGCCAGGAGGAATGGAAATACCTTACAGTTTTTCAATTCTACAAATGACTGAAATCGAAAGGTACCCAACTAATCAATTAATTATTATTAAATTTGAATTTGAATTTGATCAATTTAAATTAATATCAACAATATCAATATCAATTAGTGATAGATCATCTGATGCTAAAGAAATTTTAAATGTTTTATTGAAAGGATTTAAATTTCCTGATCAAAAAAAACCAACTAAAAAAGATATGCGGATAATATCTGAAATTGTTAAAATATATTCTACACGTTCAGCTAAATTATCGGCTGCAGCTATTGGTTCATTAATTAAATTCCAATGTCCAGATTTTCCTTTGGTTGAACGTGACGTTATAGTGGCAATTGATGGATCGATGTATCATAAATATCACAAATATTCTAGTCGAATGAGTGAATATTTAAGAGATATTCAACACATTGCAGAAGATAAAAGAACAAAATTAAGTGATATTGAATATGGTGGTTTCATAGGCATTGCAATAATTGCTATGATGTATTCTCAATATTAATATTATTAATACTATTATGGTTTGCCGATTATTACTTGATTTTTTTTCAATTTTAATTACATATATGTATAGATACTATATTTAAATATTTATTATTTCATATAATAATATTTATTTTTTTGAATATATATATATATAAATGTAAATAAAGTTAAAAAATTGATTCTTTAAACATTTGATTGCATAACAATAATAGATTTCCACAAGGGCTTAATATAGAGGAGTAAAACATAATTGATTAATTGGGGTATTTCCACAAAATTCAGACGGTGTTAATATTAACATAAAACGCAATTTTCCGCAACTTTTTGTTTTACTTTCGTTTTTGAATCCGTATATGGAATAAATACAAGAATGATGACAGTTTTATTGAATACAAAAAATTTTTTTAGAAAAAGGATGGTAGTTCGTTAATGGTTTCCAAAAGAAGAGTTTTGCCATTAAATGTGCCTGGAGAACACGTCCGAGTTTCATGAAGAACTGATATTCTCAAATTGGAAGTTGGTGTTTCTTTCAGAATAACACTTTTCTGTATATCATTATCACAATCATCTATTGCAATTGGCTCATCAAAAGATTCATATACCATCTTATTTTTTGTCTCAATTTGTTACATTGTTAGAGACCGGTTTCTTTCAGATGTAGCAGAGTTTGGCGGAATTGCATGAAGTAAAAACTGATGGGTTGTATACAAAATAAAACATTTTTGTTATTGATGGTTGCCATGATGAATTAGATTTAAAATAACTTTCCTTATACATGAATCAGGTGCCTTCAAAAATTATTAGATTGAGATCGAGATCGAGATTAATTTCGATTCTGCATTCAGAAATTTCCATATTGAGGTTGATTTCTATCTGAGATTGAGATCGACATTCAATATATATATTAAGTAATAGGTCAGTAAGATTGAACAAATAAATATGAATTTGAATTTTTAGAAAATGGAAGATATCAAAGTGCCAATTCATTTCTTTGATGTAAAGAGATGCAAAAGTTACATTTTTAATTTTTTATATATTAATAGTTGTCGATCATCTCAATTTTTGTTCAAATAGTGGTTGTATCCGTTGATTATCCAACACCCGGATAATCGATCAGTCAATAATAATAAAACTCAACATACGGATAATCGGTCATTCACCGAATATCCGCCGAGTACCCGCCGAATATCAACTGAATATCCGTTGAATATACTTTTTTTTTTTTTTTTTAAGAAATATAAATAACAACAGATTCAAGTTTATTCGTTCGGCTGTCATTGTGTTTCCAGCTTCACTAAATACAGTCAAACCTTGTCACAGCGGATGAATGAAGATTTATTTAAACCCCGTTGTGGCAAGATTTACTGATCTTGCCACAATGGATTTTTATATTTTAATGTGAATGTGTAGCAAAATTTAAAAATCCGTTATGACAAAGGTCGCTCATTTGAAGTAGAAGTTACTGCAATGCATAAATATTCTTTAAATAATAATGACACAGTTAGTATTCATATATTACTTGATATATTATTATAATAGAAAGAATGTTGGTGATAATGTAATAGTGGATAAAATAGTATATTAACATGTTAATGCATTCTTTCAATTACGCGGATAAAAATTTTTATTTTTATATTTCTGTACCACGATTATTCCGGTGAAAATTTTCAACACCCGATTAACCGGATAATCGGTGAATAATCGGTGATTCAAAAAAATCGATGAGACAGTTTTTAGAACAAATATATTAATTAGTTTCGTTTTATTTCTTAAAATATTCATTACATACAGTATATATAAAATAACAACAAGAAAAATATTACATTATTATTATTTATAAATAAAAGCTTAATAAATTAATCTAAACATGTTCAAAAGATAATAATAAAAGAATAATAAAATGTCTATTTGTAATTTCCAGGGATGACAGTTGGACATCCTTCAGTACTCTCATTAGTATTACATTTGCTTTTATCAGAACAACAACGGATACAGAAACGTTTATCTTTTGGTTCGATTAAGCTCACGAATTTTACAAAACCATTTCCCACACACTTTGCACCTGGTGGAGATCCTACACTATCGTATTGACCACCATCATCATCTGAATGCAATTTGTATGCGCCTGGATTGATTCTACCAGTATATTGAATGAATCCATCTCCAGATTTGAAATGTGATGATGCAATAAGTCCGTCAGGAATAGTATCGACGTGACCCGTTACTCCTGGGGGTTTATTTGTATTACAGAATGGTTTAGCATCTTTTTCGTGATCAGAAATATAACCTCCTGGTGAAGGAGGAAGGTATATGCACATAGTGTCAGCGTCTAATGTAATTTCGCTTTTAGATGCAGAGTCAAGAGGAACTCCATGAGCGAATAATGTGACATTTGCGAGGACCAAGAAGATGATGGATAATTTGGATAATTTGTTCATTTTCGTAATTTTATAATTTAATATTTAGTTTTTTTTTTTTACTGATAATTATTATTATTATTATTATTATTATTGTTATCGTTATTTTGTACAAATAATTAATAGCAAAGAACTTTTTTTTTGATGAATTTGAAGCCTATATATACGTGTTATTTCGCAGAAACATGATGTACTAATTGTTGTATATTTTTAGAAATTTAATTTATGGAATAAATGAACGGTTTTGTTTTTAAGAGGTTAGTTAATAATAAATTTAGTGGATTTTTGAGTTTTTAGAAAAAAATCAGGCTGTTAGTTTGAATGAATGAATCCTGACAATTTATTAAAAAATTTCTATAAATAATTGCTTCATGAATAAAACAAAAATAAACATTCTAAAAACGGATATATGAAAAATGCCTGATGACTTCAATCGACTGTAATTTCGTGGAAATTATTTCATTACACCTACCTTATATGGATATTTTTATTACTATCATACGAATTGTGTTGATATTTGACAAAAAATGAAGCTATATCACAATGTTAATATTAAAATAAGGATATTTTTTTGGCTTAAAATCAAAAGAATGTATTAGATAAGGGAACATTATTTTATATATATTAATATTAATACAATCAAACTCCATTTCAACGAATCTATAAAATTAAGAAATTGCATGCAAAATTATTAATTTTCATTCATATATTTTTAAAAATTTGTGTGACGCTAATTTAAGTATCCCTTAGTATTCTTTAATGGTAATACAAAATCAACATTAGTGGTCAATTTAATGATCAGCAACGTAAAAATAGTCAATCAACCAACTTTTAAAAGAAAGTTATGCAAAAACCACAAGACAATACCCGAATTTTTTTTTATAGACCGATCGGCTATATCTCAGAGATCATTTTCATATTATGAGGTGATCTGCTTGGAGAGAATTTTATATATCAGAAAAATTTTATCGACTATCAATAGCCGATTACCGTTTAAGGGATAATTCGTTGAAACAAGATCGTTTGTTTGGACTTAACGTAATGACTAAGTAGTTTATTCACAATTAGTATTAGGGTCTCTATTCGTAATATAATTCTTATTTGAATTATTCGTTTTATTCGTTTTATTCTTTTTATTCGTTTTATAAAATATAGGTCTTACTTCTTTAGTAAGATAATATAAATTACAATAATTATATTCGTATTATATTCATTCATTAAATTAAATTTAATATCTAAATTTATTAACTAATCAATGCTTTTTGGAATTAGTAAAATACTAAAATGGACTGACGCCATGGCCAATCCTGGGTTGGTTTTTATTCGAATTAAAAAAATTTATTTTTAGTATTAATAAATCTTGTTCCCCTAGTTAAGCCAAGACAATTATTACCAAATTAGGAATTTAACATCTTTACGTGATCCTGGTTGTAGTACTGGAATCTCCAAACTTATGAAGTCATGTCATATTCTGGGTGATTTGCCGTAAATCAAAATTTAACGATTAAATAAAAGTTTTTGCTTGCTGCATATGTCAGTAAGTGTAATCATTTAATATTTTATTAATAGCAATGGATCCAACCCAAATTAGTTGGTCTCGATGGACCCCAGAATTTTGGTATGCTGCCGACCAGTTAAAGAATGTAATTATATAATCAAGAATTTTTTGGATTGTTTATTAACTTTAGCATAGATATCGTTGGCAGATCTTTCTAACATTAAACAATAAAAAAGATATAAATAAAATTCATGATGAAAATAATAAATAAAACTTATGATAAAATCATCCGAGAACATGAAATTCACGATAAATAAGCAAACTTGATAAAAATAATTCATTGTACAAAAAATACAAATGATAACTCATACTAACAAAGAAATGTAAATATTATTAATAGATTCAGTGTTATCATATTTTTCCTTTGTTATATTTTTATAATTATATAAATTAATTTTTTTCTTTAATGTATGAAAAACTTATTAAATGTGAATTTTTTTAATGTTGCTTGATATGAATTTGGATAAGTATCGTGCCATTCGTTAGAACTTTTTAATATATCACTAATTTGTCATTTGCTAATCCAAATTCTTGTCTAAATCGATCTTTTTTATTCGATTCTTGTTGTCAAAGATCATTGCTAATGGGTCGTAACATTACGATCTTGGGTATTGCCTTATAGAGCAATTGTTCGGATTTTGGTTTTTCTCGCATACAGGTCTTTCTAAGCAGATACAGTAAATTATGCATCCATCGTGACAGAATGTGAATGGCTTTATTGCATGAGGAACATGGAAACGAAACAGCCTGTTTTAATTAGACTTGATGTTGGCTATTTGTTGTCTCAACAAATCTAATTCGAATTGCAAGTTTGTCATTTGCTTTTATATAAGATGCAAATTCCTAGTTGTATTGGTCCGAAATTGGCTTGCAGTAAACTTTATTATAATAAATTTTAATAAATGTCCACATCAAATTTGCATACATGCATTTTCCGCGAACAAACAATGTCATGTAACTTGATTTTTGTTTTCAATTTATTTCCTAGAACTGAGATTCTTTCTTGACAGAAATCATCCATTATAATTCAAAAGTATGATCATGCATTTATTATATCAATAAAATATCAACGTAAACTTTATAAAATGTATATAAAAGATGGTTTATTTCCTTTAGTTCTGCAATTTCAACAATTTCTTTAATTAAAAAATAAAATAGTTTAAGTATTGTGTATCTAAAAAATCATATAAATCTAAAGCTGGGCCGAGTTTATACTTAACATAAAAAAAGCACTAGCTCGAACTCGATAAAATCACGATTTTGCAGGCCACTGAAAATAATAAAGTAAAATAACAATAAAAGTATCTTTGTTATAATTAATTTATAACATACTTGAATCTTGGAACATTTAAGCCATCACCAATAATTATATGACAGACTAAAAAATTTCAAATGAGAACAATTTAAGATTCGTGTTTTAACATTATTTGTACTTTTAATGAAAAATGTTTTTTAAATTCTCATACAGTTAATCTCTTGTTTCAACAAATCTAGCATTTAAAATTCATTATACCAAACTTACCGATCACGTTTCAACGAATTTAATTATAATTCACTGAAACAAGGTTTGACTGTATAATAGATAAAATTTTACAATGTTTGCTCGGATATTTGTTGAGAATTAAAACGAAATCTTTATCATTATTGAGTTGAGCTAGAGTTTCTATTCATAACAGCAATCTTAATATTAATCGTTTATTCGTTTTATTCGGTTTATTCGGATAGAATCCCCAAGTTGAGCAGGCTCGAGTTAAAACTTGGATTTTCGCAAACAAAATAAAAATATGAAATACCTAAAAAAAAATCTATGCCTATTATTTCTTGTTTCGATAACAGTTGAAACTTAGTGTAGTTGATATTTTTCGAATATAATTCTTCTCGAATTTTTCGGGTGGTATATAATAACTTAGTGGTGGCCGATTTTCATAATCATTTGCAACTTCACAAACAAATGCAAAGTATGATGGAATTTATAAATAAAATTTTATGAAACGCTATCTTTACAAAATGGGAAAATGTCAATGTCATCATCGGAAAGATTCTTTATCAGTTACTATTTTATTTTTGAGAAATGTCCACGGTCGATACACACCATCATACTTCGAATGATTCTATATTGCAAAGATAACGAATAGATAATTATAAAGAATATACGTACTTGTATTTAGGAAAGCTATCCTTTTTTTTTCCAAAAACTGGTTAATTTCCTTTTTCTCCTCTTTAATGGAGCACACCTCAAGGGCTTGACCCCAGAATTTGATGTTTCAATATCATCTATTATACAACTAAAATAAGGCTTTAGTTTGTTACCCATACTTTTATTTAATTCTAAAGTATCATAATAAATTATTTTACTAGAAGCTCATCCTAAATAGATTATTTCAATAAATCATCCCTTAATTTTCAATCATTTTCCGTAATCCTTCAATTCGTCACGTTTAAATTCTATTGCCTCATTAACATATTGGAAATTTCATTTTCCTGATGCTATCAATCAACAGAACCAAAACAATTTAGCAATGTTGTTTTGATATACATATGTTTAGCGAAGATACTTACACTTGGTTCGTTCACTTCATTACAAGAACCCTTTTGAAGCTTTGTCTTATTATCGAGATTATCAATGTCTGCTGGTTTTTCCCGAGTAATTCATCAAATAATTTATGAGGTTGTAAATATAACAAGAATTCAATCATTCGTTACAAGAGAATGTGAATTTGAATGGCTGATCAGATCATTGAAATTTGCGATATGTCATTTAGCAATAAGAGCCTTCCTGACTATAGAAGTTTGCCTAAACTAAAATGTGATAATGCCGAAACTCGGAAAAAAAAAGGTTGTAGAAACTAATACTCCGA